>JAHWFO010109511.1:0-11462 GCA_023313115.1 Rhysida immarginata
TTATCAGCAAGATGACGGACCTATTCACAATTCACCTGACACTAACAAATGGTTTGGCACAAAGAAAATTTTTCTCTTAGAATGGCCAGCATGTTCACCGGATTGTAACCCAGTGTAAAATGTGTGGGGAATAATTGTACGTCGCTTTTATGCAAATAATCAGTATCAGTCTGGCCTGGAGAGAAATTGATGAGGTAACCTTGAAAAATCTGGTCTCAAGCATGCAAACTCGCATTTTTCAGTTAATTAGAAGGGATGGTGAAGCAATTGACCTTTATCCCCTGTATTGTGATCGGTTGCCACTAAACGTCACTGATTTTTTTACAAAATGCAAATGGCGGACACTGGACGTGTTAACGGCATTTGTTGACTATATCTTAAGTGAAAGTTTTAATTGTTGTTGTTTGATTTGGTGAATATTCCAGCTCGCATCTCCCTCTTCCAGGAGATTAGCCGTATGGGATGAAAGGATGATGAAAATAGACAAACACAAACATCCATGCCCTTGGCGGGATTCGAACCCGCAACTCGCTGGTTACGAGAGCGGAAAGACCTGCGCCTCAACGCTCTCGGCCACCGAGCCGGCTTGTTGTTGTTTAAAATTTTTCTTGCTATGGTTAAATATTGCTGTATTCCCAATTGTCAGAGTGAGGAGAAAGAAATAAACATCATTAGAAAATAATTTTATAGGTAATTTGGAAATGAATATGAAATTAAAATTATGAAAGGTTATCAGTAAACATTTAAATCATTATATTTTGCAAATTTCAGGTTAATAATGTATGTTAATTTAATAAAGATAATAATAAAAATCTTTAAAGTAGTAAAAACCTATGAAAAATGTAAAAAAAGTGAATTTTACTCAAATCACAAATGCTTACAACACGACCAAGGGACGCCATTTTTTATGTGGTCACATGGGTAGTCAAGGCTACGAATGCTAAGCAAGTGTGTGAGAACGAGAATTTATGATAAAGGTCAATTGATTTGAAATTTGACTATTTTTATTTTGTGTTTATTTTGTTGATGAATTAATTTTTTTTGTAAAATATGTTTATACTTTCTTGCAGGTGATAAATATTTGCTTTATGAAAATTTAAAAATGTTATTTATGTTTTTTACCTTTCTTTAATGAATTAAATAAAATTTAACATGACTGAACATGTTGTTTGATGCAGTGATGTTGACTCAACTATGATTTTGTAAGGGTGTTTTTAATTTCTTGATGCAGTGTAGATATTCGTGATTCCTGGTTCGAATCCAAGTTGCGGAATTTTCCCTTTCGTTTTTCATCTTAACTTATTTACCTTATATTGGAGCATTTACTTATTATTTTCTTATGGTATCTCCGTTTGTGGGAGATATAACCGAAAATATGGGTTACAGGAATTTAGAACCACCTTGTATATGTTTAATTTTCAAGATTATTGATAATTAGCGCAATCATTTAACATTACTTCAACGATAGATCCAAAGCATAGAGCTGCAGGTACTTGGAAAATCTAGAAATAAGATAATGATGTTTGTACAAGAGTTTGTCACAACTAATCAATATAATTAATGAATTCCTAACCCAATCAATAAGCTAGCTTTGTAAACTTAAGTTTACTCCAATGACATTACCTGAAATTGCAATTAGGAAAAACTACGTTTCAGATAATTATTAAGATGAAATTTGATTGTGAATACAAATAGAATTAGCGTTTTTATTATCTTTTTTAAATCCATCATAATTGCTCTCCAAAGTTAATTACACTCCTAACTTAGTTTGTATGCGAGTCCAATTAAGTAAGTTTCAGCTGCACTAATTATTTTCATTTAAAAAAAAATTATTAACACAATTACATGAGGGTATGGATATTATCTCAATAGAATGAGAAAAATCTCATTTGATCAAAGATTAGTCATGTTTTTCTTCTCTTAGCATTTATATGAAAACACACGAATGGAGTTAATAGACTTCGCTAATTGCATTTGTTGCACGAGAAACGCAATTGTTTTAATGTTTGTTTTTTTATTACGTAGTTACAATTCAATATAATCGGGGAGTAATATAACTTTCGAAAGTAAGTTAATTACATAGTAATAAATTTCCAAGTGGACACGTTAATTGAGCTCCACTCTGAAAATTAAAGTGGCCATTCCGACACAAGGCCATTTCACTCTGCTGACCCATAATGACTTGATTTATTGCTTCCAATCACGGCGATTGGGCCACCCCAATTTCAAATGTTAGACTGAAAGTGGTCTGTTACGTAAAAATGTTCTCGTGTGATATTATGTTCGCTTGTTCTTATTATGAGATTGACGACATCAAGCGCCGAAACGAATCGATGCAACGGATGAATTCGTTTGAAAGTTTTATCCTTAAGAAAACATGGAAAGTAGTGGCTTAATGTAAAATGGTTTACATTTTTTTATCAAAAGGTAACCATATCGTCACCGAATACTCCACTACTTATTAAGTTAAATACTCTATAACAACGCTATAGGCCTAATTAATAATGGAATTAATGAATCTGTCAAGCATTCCGTTTAAGGTCCGTTTTCTGCATCATCTACTCACCTTCTGTTGAAATTATAATTAAACTACGAGGCATGTTCAAATGAAACCCGTTTATATCTTCTTATAAAAAAAGTAAAAATATTGCACATTCAGTTATATAAAAAATCGTTAAAAAACAAGTAGAGATATTAAAAAATTGTTTTGGATTATTTAGGAAAGATTTCTCCCAAAATTTTGGCTATTAAGTCAAGTAGGTGCTATAAAAAGAAGGCAGGGAACAGCAGACAAATAGAAAGAGTAGCATTTAATGAACAGTTTTGTACACACGTTTCTCAAAAGAATCACCCATGGCGTATAGGTACAGATCCCGCTGTTTGGGAAGACAGGAAATTCCGTCCGCGTAAAAAGACGGTTATCAAAAACAAGCGGCACGACATGCTGTCTTCATGAGTAGTAATTCTCCATGACAATGCACGCCCGCATGCTCAAAAGTTATTGTGGATACATTAGCCAAGAAGAAATGAGAGGTTCTCGAACATCCTCCTTACAGCCCGGATTTGTCCCCTTGTGGCTTTCATTTCTTCGGGAATTGAAGAATTTCCTCAAGAGACAACGATTCAATATTGATGAGGAGATGCAGGATGCAGTTCGGACTGGTTCAAACAGTAGCCCATATCTTTTTTCGCGGACGAAATTTCCCATCTCCCTTAAATGTCATGGGTGACTTCTTTTGAGAAACATGTGTACAATACTGTTAATTAAATACGAGGCGTGTTTTTCAAGTTAGTGCTATAGCCGCTATACATGTATTTGGTTATACAAGGTGTTTTTGAATTGAGTACAGATTTTTTGGGAGATGATAGAAGAGGTCCTTAGAAGTATTTTTTTGTCATAGGAACATGGGGTCCCCGCAGCTCCGTTTACTTACAATACTGCATTGAATAATCAAATGACACCGGGACGCAGTGTAACCGCCATCAACTGAAACGGTTCTCGAATGGGGATCGCTAACCAGACGGCGTTGATCTCCGTTCGCTAATTATTGGCATTACGCGGGCATTCTTCAAAGCAGTTAGTTTATAACCGATGACTCCCACAAATTCTCATTTTGAGGGAGACCTGGCGATCGTGCTGGACAAGGCAGAATTTGGAACATCTTCTGGAAATTGACTGCTGATATTGCAATGTGTGGCTGCATATTTTCCTGTTGAAACACGGCATTGGTGATATGCCCAAAATATGGATTACCATTTACAAAATAAAAAAACGAGATAGGATCAGAAAAACTTTGAAAGTTATGATCGACAAGGCCGACAAGATTAGCATCTACTGGTTGCCCTAAAAAGAACTGACGGTTTATAAAACGGAATATCAAGCAAACGGTGACAGTTACTAAAGTTAATAAAGTTATTCTTGCAGGGGATTAATGCGTGAGGTCAGGAACTTGTGTTGGTACGTTTCGTTCTCATCTGAATAAAACAGTTGTACGAGAAATTTATACGAAACAGTAGTATTACTGATGAGTTGGCGGCATCGTTGTACGTCCGCGGTCGGCCATGACTGCACCAAATATGCAGGTGGTTAAAAATTTCATCACGCGCAATCCGAAAAGATATGACTGCAAAACACAAGGAAACGTTTCAAAAAAAATTTCTGGCCTCATACATTAATCTCCTGCAAGAATAACTTTAATAACTGTCACCGTTTGCCTGCTATTCCAATTTAAAAACCGTCAGTCCTTTTTAGGAGGCGGACGAAAAACATTCAGACAGCACTTATAAACACTAATTTTGGACTACGGACATACACAAGGGTAGTTTAAGGTTGACCTAGACTTTCCTGAAGTCCGCGTTTGCAGTGTTTGCGAGAGGTGTCAATGTTCGTTTCCTTTTCACAAATATGACGTAAATAATTTTGTTCCTAGTTTATAGAATATTTTTAAGAATTATTTATTAAGTCTTTCATTTAACTTCTTGTTTTTAAAATGATGTTGAAGAGATGTTTCTCTCAGTAACCCGAGTAAAGAGACGTTTGCAATGAGACTGTCTAAAAATGGGATTTTATGACATCAGGGAGTGTAAACATTCAAAATGTCAGTTACACTTTGAGCTATGAGTGGGTTCGTATTTTGAGATGCTCTTAGAATTTTCGAGATAATTCCAGCAAAAGGACTGGATGAGGGGATAAGCTATTTGTAGGGGGCAGCTATTTCTGTATTGTGTCTATTTTTAGTTTTATTCCCACACAAGACTTTCACAAATGCTTTGTGCTCCCATTTTTCTTTGGTTCTTAAGAATACACAATATGTATATTTAAATGATCATTCATCGTCATCGGCATGGGATCACAGCGGGATTGGTGATCAAATCAGAATTTTCGTGAGTCATGAGAAATTATTTGAATTCTTTAAGTAAATGATACATAAATATGTTATGTCTCCACTGTTATAAGAAATTTTATGACTAGTTTCGAAATTTTCATATAAATATAGCTGTCACCGTGACTCTTAAGCATTGAATATCCGAAAATAACTTGATTTCCAAACTCAATAATTCTAAGTCGTACATCATAATGTAATTATAATGCGATCTTTCATTTTTATATTAAACTTTTAACCGCTCAAATGATTGTAAAGGAAACAACAATTACTCATAATACATTAATTAAAATATTAATTATTACAGTAAGACTGCAATGGTGGAATGGTGCATTCAATTACGCATGCCTACTTCTACATAAAGATAATACTTCTTAGCTACTGATCAGCCAAAATTCTTTGAAAAACTAAATCTTTTCTGACTCTTCATCTTAATGGTCTTTCTCTGACAATCCAATTGCTGCAACCCAATTACGTCTTCCTCCTTCTCTCCATTCTGCTCTCCCTCTACTCCTCTTCCCCTTCCTTCCACTCTGTATTTTATTAAATTGACATTACATAAAATTTGAAAAATTATATTTATTCACTGAGTTTGGCCTAAAAGTTTATGTTGAAATTTTGGGAAAAAATGTTTCCGTCTGTTCGTCTGTACGAATGTACGCCAGACATATGTAAATTTTGGTCACATAAATTCACATAAAAGTTCACCAGCGGAGTGGAAGGGGAAGGGGGGGGGGGGGGCATCGGCCAATGAAAACTCCTAAATGGCTCATTATAATCAAGCAAGTTATTTACTTGTCGAAATTATTCATTCACACATGTCGAAATTATTGACTTTTGTTTGGTACGAATACTACAGCTATTTCTTTATTTTTAGAAAAAATCAGCCATCAGCCATCTCTTGAAAGACTTAACCAATTATCATAAAAATACGCAAGACGCAGTATAAAGAACCCTCTACGAGGGGCGGTCATAGGTTCCTGAAATCGTATCGGAAAAAAAAATGAATAATGGAAAACTGCGATTTGAAAAAAAACAAAAAACCCACGCATTCTACGAGAAGAGTTCACAGTTCTATAATTATCCCGATATAATATCCCTACTGAAAAAATACATTACGTGGAAAGCGTTTCCCGGACGACGATGAGTTCATTTCTGCTGTGGACAGCTTCTTAAACAGCCAAACCGAGGCATTCTACAAAGATGGCATTCTGCAGCTGATCCATCGCTTAGAAAAAAATGTGTCAAATTATCTGTGACCATACAAAGAAGAACTATCTGATCACCAAATCTCTTGTGTCTGCTTCTTTTTTCGATACGATTTCAGGAATTTTATGACCGACCCGTGTAAGGGTGTATTAATATTTATTTGGGTTTACTACTTTCCGTTTTGGAGAAACATACGCAGAGGAGGTGGTAAATTGGACGATACTGACCTCTAGTGGTAAATTGGACCCCAGCCCAATAAATCAACCAGTAACACCTTATTGGAACAACACCTCCTAGAAAGAAAGCCTGTGCACTGAAAATTCATACATTGTTACTTGATCATAAGAAGTCATAATTTAGAGTTTATTATTGGTAGAAATACGATTAACAATGTCTTTTTATGATGATGTAACAATGTATGAATTTTCAATGCACAAGCTTTCTTTCTAGGAGAAGGAAGCGGATAGAAACTTCTATATACAGGGTTTCCATAATTAAAGGACCCTATTGCAAAGCTGCCTACAGGCGAAACCAGTCATCAGAAACGTGAAAATTTTGTGGAGAACATAATGTAGGAATGGGAATTTGTTTCAGCAAAAAAATAAATAAATAAATAAATAAAATAAATAAATAAAATAAAATAAAATAAATCAGTTACGAATTTCACCACAAGAGGGCGTTTTAAGTTGAATACCTGTAGTAAAAATGTAAATTATGAGCAGCTGTTAACTACTGTTTAAAACCGAGGAACATTCGCGGAGATCTTGTGTTCAATGTGTATGCCGCACATAATGACGTTAATTTTACGAGATTGCGCTTTGTTAAGTCCAATGTCTTGTGTGGCTGTCCGATCCCCAGACCTCACTCCATGCGACTTTTGGCTTTGGGGATATTTTAAACATCTGTGAAGTCGTGACAATCCAAGAACTTTACTTGATCTTAAAGACAGCATTTCACGCCACGTGCGGAACATTACGCCGCACACACTTCGGTCAGCTGTGGAACATGCCATCTTGCGATTTCACAAATAGATATTCAAAATGATGGCAAGGCAATAGGAGGTATCTCACCAACAATATGCGCGGACCAACAATATACACTCTTATTACACAGTATTTTATACATTCTAATATACACACTAATATAACATTTAAAAATGTTTATTCACAACATGTATTTAACTTCCTTGTTTGTGTGTTAGTGCGCAAATTTTGTAATCAATATATTTCACTCACTTTCTGATCACCTACAACTCTACCCAACGTTGTCTTCTCGATGACAATGCATGGTTCACTCTTATTTATAGCCGGGGGGGGGGGGGTGAAGAACGCGTGCCATGATGGTCGCCCGTCAATGAAAGCCCACCAGGCCAATCATTTATTCATTATTCTATATTTCTTTATTTATTCATTTAGTCGTAAGTAATTTATAATTTAAGTTTCATATGTACACAGTACAATCATGACATAATGACTACCTGTATTCTTGTTAATTGTTTTATTATTTGCTGTTAATTTGATCATCAATGTTCGCAAAGTTGTTGATTGTGTCGTCCTTGTAGAGAGGATTGTTCATAATTAGCCATTGTAATGCACTGTAAACGTTTTCCCGAACAAGCCAAGTATAGTCTGGTCGTACTATTTATGAACTAAAAACCGCGCATGGTCAAGCTGATATTAATCCGCTTGAAAAAGAAACTGAAACTATTCTAAGACCTCTGCTTGGTTGTTTGTATTTGAAACCTCCAACTAAAGATAAAAAACAACAATTTTTAGTAAGAAATAATACCACACACATATACTGAATTTCTTTTTTTCATTATACAGGCTGTCCCCTAAGTCGTGGTCGTAAATTTAATAGTATACATATTCAATAGCAAGGAACAAAAAACTCCCTATGAACATAGGTCGAGAAAGAAAGACTTTATTGACAAATGGAGCAACAACCCATACAGGTAATCATTTTTCGATTGAAAAATGAAAAGAAAAATTCTTCGACCTGGATTCGAACCAGGAACCTCGACTATCATGGCCGACGCCTCTACCAATTGGGCTATCGCAGATACCTGGACAACCAAGCTGTCTCAAGGTGTCTTAAAGAAAACCTTGTGAGTTTATAATCATTATTATTTACTTGTGAGTTCGTCAACTTCCAGTAAAATTTCTGCGTTTATTGGAGGCGGACCCAGGCGACTGAACGTGCAACTCCTTTCTCCACCCCCCCCCCCCTGCGGAGGCAGGGGTCCGAATTTCGAAAACCCCCGTCTTAGCACGTCCCTACGCTGTCCGTCCTGTGCCCCAGCAAGTTTCGAGTCGGTGACCCCAGTACATTTTGCTGTGCGATGACGAGTTAGTGAGTCAGTCAGTGGATGTCCTTTTTTATATATACACTGAGTGAGCTTATTATTATGACCACCTGACATGTTTATGCAAATGCGCGCACGGATGTCACCACAATGTTGCTAGCGGGCCGGACGAATATAAAAAGGGAAGCTGAGTGTCGTCGACAACAGTAGACGTGTTCCATTTTTCAACTATGGGTAAACGACGCGATTTAACAGCCTTCGAACGCGGGATGATTGTAGGTGCTCGGAGCTATGGAGCGAGTATCAGCGAAACAGCAGCATTCGTGGGGTGCTCAAGAGCAGCCGTCGTTAAAGTATTTAAAGACTGGATGGTTAGCCGGAAGACGGGGTCTGAACGTTCGCGTTGTGGCCGCCCGCGGATGGTTCATGAATGGACAGAACAGAGACTGTTACGACTGGTAAAGGATAACAGAAGGGCAACTGTGCATCAAATCACTGCTGACCTTAATCAGGGGTCCTCCCAAACGGTCTCTGAATACACTGTCCGCCGCACACTGCATCGCATGGGATACAGAAGCCGAAGACCTGTCCGCACACCTTTGCTGTCTGCAGCCAACAAGCGGAAACTACTCCAATTGGCTCAGGAGCACAAGGATTGGACTATCGAGCAGTGGAAACGAATCATGTGGTCTGACGAGTCACTTGAAGAATGAGAATTTGGCGGAAACAGCACGAAAGCATGGACCCCGCATGCATGAGTACAACCCTTCAGGCCGGTGCCGGCAGTGTTATGGTCTGGGGAATGTTTTCCTGGCATGCATTGGGTCCGTTAATACGTGTTGAACAACGTCTGGATGGCACAGCATACCTCCGTATCGTCGCCGGTCAAGTCCACCCTGTCATGTTGATGGCGTACCCCAATGGAGATGGCTACTTCCAGCAAGACAATGCGCCATGCCACAGAGCTCGTATTGTGCAGGAGTGGTTCCAGGAATATGAGGGGGACTTTACCTTACTTCGGTGGCCCCCACAATTCCCAGATCACACTCCAATTGAGTATTTGTGGGACGAAGTCGAACGAACCATCAGACGGCTGGATCCACCACCGTCCAATCTAGCACAACTAGACAGTGCTATCCATCAGGCATGGTGTCAGATTCTTCCCACTACCTTCCAACATCTCGTGAAATCAATGCCACGAAGAATCATCGCAGTATTAAAGGCAAAAGGTGGCTCAACGAGATACTGACAGGGTGGTCATAAAAATATGCTCATTCAGTGTATATACACGAGAAAGCCACGCAAGGTCAGGTCACTTAATGAGCCTTCCCAACGGTGTGCTTCACTGCAATTCAAATGTATTAGAAACCTCTGCCAACCTGGCCAGCCCAACCTGACCTTGAGTGACTCTTTCTCGCCCATTTTCTCAAAATCAAAATCTTTCAAGGGGAAGGGTGTGATTAAAAATTGGTTTTATATTAATGTGGTGTTGCTCCACAGGGTAGCAACCGGAAATTTTTCTCTATCTTTAAAAGTTTTCGAGTTAGCAAATGGATGACCTTAAATTTGGGGGTCAAAGTCAAATTTGAGTGCGGGAATGAATTCCCCACCCCGTTATTAAGTACCGAAAGGTGCTTTATGCTATCAGTGTGGGGAAACGTGTCTGTCCGTCTGTCTGTAACTCAAACTCCTCCGAGGTTATGAAAGATTTTCAAAATCTGTTTTCGTCAGTCGATGAATATGGTTCATGGCACGAACCAGTTACAAATATTATCTAAATCGGTTCATTGGCACGTGCACAAATGGTACCTCTATTTTCCCGCCCAGCAATTTTCAATGGGAAGAAATATTGAGTAATATATCAAACAAATCGTAATGACGAGATAGATGCGGTTATTCATTACTATTTTCGTCAGTCGATGAATATGGTACATGCCATGAAAATATCATAAATTTTATCTAAATCGGTTCATTAGCACGTCCACAAATGGTACCATCACGACCCCACCTAGCAATTTTCAATGGACAGATATATTAAGTAATATGTCAAACAAATCTTACTGACGAGATACAAACGAATATAAATTACTATTTCGGCCAATAAATATGGTGCAGGAAATGAACCATTTTGAAAATTGTTGCAATCGAAACATTGGCACGTGCACTAATGGTACCTTTATGACACCTTCAAAAATTTTCAATAAGATATGGCATGTAATATATCAAACAAATTGTGATGATGTATAATAAATGAATATCACGTAAAAGTAATGATAGTCCAAATTGGTTTCAAGGAACCTGGTTTAGTGGAACCATTCTGGTGTAGTGGAACCATTATGGTTCATTGGAACTTTCAACACCAAAATATGGCATGTAATATATCAAACGATTTGGAATAAGGTGCCATGAATGATTATAACGTAAAATTCATGATAATCCAAATTGGTTTCAAGGAACCTGGTTTAGTGGAACCATGATGGTTCATTGGAACTTTCAATGCTAAAATATGGCATGTAATATATCAAACGACTTGGAATGATGTGTCATGAATGAATATGACGTAAAATTAATGATAGTCCAAATTGGTTTCAAGGAACCTGGTTTTTGAACCATTATGGTTCATTGGAACTTTCAATGCTAAAATATAGCATGTAATATATCAAACGACTTGGAACGAGGTGTCATGAATGAATATAACGTAAAATTAATGATAGTCCAAATTGGTTTCAAGGAACCTGGTTTAGTGGAACCATTATGGTTCATTGGACCTTTCACTGCTAAAATATGGCATGCAATATATCAAACAACTTGGAATGATGTGTCAAGAATGAATGTAACGTAAAATTAACGATAGTCGAAATTGGTTTCAAGGTACCTGGTTTAGTGGAACCATTATGGTTCATTGGAACATTCAATGCTAAAATATTGCATGTAATATATCAAACAACTTGGAATGATGTGTCATGAATGAATATAACGTAAAATTAATGATAGTTGAAATTATTTCAAAGGTACGCGGTTTAATGGTATCATAATGGTCCATTAGAAACTTCCAATGTTAACAT
>JAHWFO010109512.1:1088-40785 GCA_023313115.1 Rhysida immarginata
TTTTTTTAACATCTTCTTGGATATTCATCAAACCCATTATTTTCAAGCAGTGGGTGTGTTTAGGTCCAGATAAGGCTTTAGTGAGAACATCCGCGGGCATTTCATCTGTTGGCCAATACAATAGCTTGATAGTGCCCTCTTCAACCTTCTCACGGATAAAGTGATGACGGATGTCTATATGCTTTGTTCTTGAATGCATCACAGGATTCTTTGAAATATTTATTGCACCTTGATTGTCATTATATAATGGCACATTATGTTCTACTGCAGTGATTTCTTGTAATAAAGATCTCAAATGTATGGCTTCTTTTGCTGCGTCAGAAGCTCCCATATATTCCGCTTCCGTGGAGGACAGCGCAACTGTACGGTGTTTCTTGGATTCCCAACTGATAGGCGAACTAGCAAGTATATAGAGGTATCCTGTGTGTGAATGACGATCTGCTGTATCTCCTGCCCAGTCTGCATCCACAAATCCGGTTAACTCTTTCTTTGTTGACTTGTATCTCAATCCTATTGAGATTGTGCCTTTCACATAGCGTAGTACTCTCTTGGCTGCTCTCCAGTGTTCCAGTGTATAACTCGTGTTGAATTGGCTAAGTTTATTTACAGCATAAGCGATATCTGGTCTGGTGAAGACAGCCAAGTACATAAGTGAACCAATAAGTTTTTGATACGGGTACTTTTTCATCTCCTCCTCATTTCTATTCTCTTTTTATTAGTTTGTAGCTGGAGTCAAGTGGGGTAGCAACTGGTTTGCATTCCGTCATCTTGAATCTTTCCAACACTGTGTTGGCATATTTTTCTTGGCATAAAGTGATCTCTTTAGTCGCTACGTCTTGGTTTATTTGAACTCCTAGACAATACTTTGCTGGTCCTCTAGCTGACAAAAGTGTTTCCTTTACCACTTTCATGAATTTTTCTGTTTTTGTAGCTAGTAGGATGTCATCTACATATATTGCCATTAAAGCTAGTTCATTACCTTTATGTAAGGTATAAAAACACGGATCTGATTTTAATGGAAAGAAACCCATTTTTCGCAATTCACGATCTAGTTTTTTGTTCCATTATCGGCCAGCCTGTTTTAGGCCATACAATGACTTTACAAGTTTACAAACTTTATCATCCTTTGATTGAAGTGATTCTTCCCATTCTCTTGCTAATGATAGCATAGTTTGACGCTTATCAGCATCCTTTTCCTTTTGTATAAGTCCGTAGAGATTTGGCATAACCATTTCCAATTCAGGGGGAATTTTCATGTAAATCTCCTCACTGACTTCGCCATTTAGATAGGCAGTAGCCACATCTAATTGATGAACTATGAGTTTATGTTCAGCCGCTAGGGTCATTAAGGTCCTAACTGACTTGGCTCGAGCTACTGGTGCAAATGTTTCATTATAGTCTTCTCCATATTTTTGATTACAACCTTTAGCAACGACTCTTGCTTTTCTTTTGTCAATGTTGTCATTTGCATCAAGCTTAGTTTTAAGAATTAATTTGCTTCCTATAACCTTTTTATTTACTGGCTTTTGGACGAAGCTCCAAGTTTCATTCTTTAAATGTGCTAAAAACTCTTTTGCTATTGCATCTTTCCATTCAGTAGCTTCCTGAGTATCCAATGCTTCTGATACAGATTGAGGATCTATTATTCCAATCCCAGCATAATGCATTTCTTCTTGACGCTTTGTGTAATCCTCTTCACGCTCTTCTTCGTTGTCTTTCACTTTCGCAAAACATTTTCGTGGTCTTCCTCTTTTTCCGGTGTGAGAAAAAGTAGGTCTCCCCCTACCATGTTTGAGTTTTTCCGATTCATTATTTGTATCACTTTCCCTTTCATTAGAGTCCAGCTCATCCTCAGTAACATCTTGAAGTGGAGTGTTCAGTGAGGATTTCTGTTCCGGTTCTCGTGGCATCCACTGATGCAACAGAAAATCAACATCCGAGTCACTGCCTGACTCAAAAGTTGATGTAAACTTTACATCTCTGGCAATGACGGTTTTCTTTTCTCTAACTAACCAAACTCGATAAGCTTTGGATTCAGATGAGTAACCGATGAATATCCCTTCTTTGGATCTGCTAGCAAATTTGTCCTTGGTTGGGCTTTTGTCAGCCACAAGCACTCTCTGTCCAAAAATCCGTAGATACGAGACTGTTACTCTTCTTCCGGTCCATAGTTTCCACGGGATTTCTCCTGCAATAGCTCGTGAGGGAACTCTATTCTTAACGTGATTAGCTGTGGCCACTGCTTCAGCCCAGAAGCATATTGGCAGTCCGGCTTGGATCAGCATACACGGTGCTGACTAAACTAATGTTCCGTTCTTTCTTTCTGCAATTCCATTTTGTTGAGGTGTTCCCGGGACTGTCAATCTTCTACTGATTCCACATCTCTTTAGTAGATCATCGAACTCGGTATTGCAAAATTCTCGACCATTATCAGATTGTATTGACTTAATCCTCTGGCCAGTGAAATTTTCTACTTTGTTTTTAAAATTCACGAAGGTTTTAAGAACTTCACTTTTTGCCTTTAGGAAGTGGACTTCCGTAAAACGAGAATAATCATCTATAAAGGTTACGAAATAAGAAGCTCCACCATTAGACTTATGTCTCATTGGACCACACACATCCATGTGTACAATTTTGAGTGGATTTCTAGTCCGACGTTCGATGCTAGTGAGGAAGGGTCTTTGGCTCTGTTTTCCTTTTACGCAAATCTCACAGAAGAGCAATTTCTCTTTCGGATTTAGTTTCATACCTAATACGACTTCATCTCTGGCCATTTTCTTCAAAGTCGCTTCATTAATATGTCCTAGACGTTCGTGCCAAAGCTGTATATGCAATTTATTGTCATGGCAAACACCTGCAGATTGAAAATGACCATCTACAAAATATAGATTCCCTCTTCGGCTTGCACTTGTTGTAATATCCCGTTTGTTTATTCTCACTTGACCATTGATTATAAAATAATACTGAATAGTTATTATCGGTTATTTTGGAAACAGACATCAGATTGGTCCTAAGATCAGGGACATATAATGTCTTTTTCAGATCCGCTTTACAATGTTGCTCTCCATCAAAAGTAGTGATGGTAGCCAAACCTATTCCTTTTACCTCAGTTGACTTCTTATCTGCTAAACACAATTCAGATTGAATGTCATAAATGGTTTTAAAAATGTCCATGGAAGAGGTCATATGGGAAGTTGCGCCGCTATCAAGAATCCAACCATCGTCTTCGCAGTAACCTGTAAATATTGCCGAAAGTTCCTCGATGACATAACTGTTTGAGCTACTGGTAGTTCCGGCTCTCCAATTGTTTGTGTTATGGCACTCTACAGCTTTGTGGCCAATTTTATTACATTTGTAGCACCTCATTTTGGGCTTGGAAAATCTTTTGTTTTGCTCAAAATATCGGACCTTTGACTTGTCCCGGTAGTTACTAATATCTATGCTTTGTCTTGCAGCATTTTTTTCTTCATCCTTTCGTTTATGACTCTTAGCAAGTAATGCATTGGGGTCCCACTTCTCTTCTCGGCGTCTTGAATTGTGTTCTTCAAGAATTTTAATTTTTGCTTGTTCAGCTGTAGGAAGATCATCTCTTGCTTCAATCGCCACTCTCAATATTTCGAAAGAATCAGGGAGACTATAGAGCAGCATTATTGCCAGCATTTTGCTGTTGATGTCTATTTCCATGTCTTTTAATTTGTCCGCTATGGCAAAGAAATCATCTAAGTGTTTATGAATATCATCTTCTTCTTTCATTTTTGCTTGTATTAATTTCTTCATCAACATTGCAGATTCCGCAGGTCCTGTAGATTGATATTCTGCTTCAAGTTTATCCCACATCTCTTTGGACGTTTTGCAGAATTTTATCTTCACTATAGCACTGGATCCAACACACAAATTTATGTCAGCCATTGCTATTTCATCTTGTTCATCCCATGTTTTTGCTGCTACTATCGAAGCTGCATCCTTTTCATTGACAGTGGGCCTTTTCTCTTTACCACACACATATTTCCAATTTCCATTCTTTATTAATAATGATCTGGTCTGTATTTTCCATATATCATAATTTTGATCAGTTTATCTATCTCAGTGTAAAGACCTGTTGCCATTATTCAAATCTTTGCTTCTAAGCCTTATGATAATGTTTACTCTTTATTATTATACTTATCAGTCCTTTGCCTCTGGCGCAGTGGAAGCGTGCTGGCCCCATAACCTGTAGTATTCGTGTATGAATAACTTAAGCAGATTTCAATAGGTTTAGTTCCATCTAAGTCTTTTAATTACTGTCATTAAATCTATTCTACAGCAAGAAGAGCAAAAAAACCTTTTTGGTTCTTAAAAACAATTTTTTAAGAATTATACAACAAAAGTAACTAAGCAAATACATGCAACAATCAAATTCATTTTATATTGTCAGAAGGGGACTTTTAAAAATATTGTTATTTACAACAATTTTATTCTTATTTTTATATTTATTTAATTTATCCTTTTTATTTTATTTTTTATTTTATTTGTTTTATCTTTTCAATTTTTATTATATATTTTATTTTATTCAATAAAATAACAGTTTTATTTCATTTTAAACTATTTTATTTTATTTACTTTATTCTATTTTGATTTATTTTATTTATTATACTTCAATTTTATTATATTAATTTTTTTACAGATTTAACTTATTATTTATTTTACTTAATTTACCTATCTCATTTTGTCATTAAGATTTTGTTCGAAATCCATCTTTAAATGAAAAGCAGCTATTTGTTTCGAAAGTATTTTGTGAATCACAAGCAGCTATTTAGAAGGGGATACGGACAAAATCCCGGCGGACAGGAACCTCGCAGGAGAAAATCCCCACCGGACATAAACCCCACCGACATTAGACAAAACCCCACTCCTGCCCCAAGTTTTCTATATGATTAAAAAAAATTAAACATCACTATCTCGGGCGAATAAAATAAAACAGAATCCAACTGGATATTTTATGACAATTTTTATATATTATAAACGTAGGAGTTGTGATAATTATATATTAATTAAGATGAATAACACTCCTTAATTGAAAGAAGACAGATAAATTAAAATAAATAATAAAAAACAATGAAAAAAGTCACCCAATTGGTAAAGTAAAAGTTGAATGACGAAATGTAAATGAAACACAGGACTTATGGAGAATTCATATGAAACACAGAAGAAAGACAGAAGAGACGAAGAAACGTTACACGAACACAGGGAGGTACACAGTTACAGATGAAGAAGTGTAATTTATCTGTCTTCTTTCAATTAAGGAGTGTTATTCATCTTAATTAATATACAATTTTTATATAATTAATTTCTTTTAAATCTATTTAATGTGAATGAACAATATATCTTATAAATTTATAAATTAAGTGAAGGATTATACAAGACTAAATTCATATAAAATAATAAATATCGGACTCCACAAATAATAAATAAAAAAGAATGAAAATTCTGGATGTAAACAAACTAAAAGATAATTTTAGAATTGAATTTTGTCCGATTAATTTGTTGACTTATAAGAAATTAATTTTCATAAAAAATCTAATTAGATTCTGTTTTATTTTATTCGTCCCAAATCGATAGTGATGTTTAATTTTTTTTTTAATCATTTAGAAAACTTTAAATAGTTTTTGTTTCTTTTTTTTTTTTACATATTTTTTATTGGTAAACTGCAATGGGGCGGAAGTGGAGATTTTGTCCGATGGCGTTGGGGTTTCCGTCCGGTGGGGATTTTCTCCTGTGGGGTTCCTGTCCGGCGGGGTTTTTGTCCCGGGGTTCTTGTCCATGGGGTTCCTGTCCGCCAAGGTTTTTGTCCTGGACCCATTTAGAAGACAGTGTGCGAAAAAATAGCGTGAACAATTTTTTCCTCCAGCAGCTTTTTAATCCACACAATTTTTATAAGAATTTTCGCGTACCCTTATTTTTATAAGAATTTTCGAGATTTTTATTTCGCCATGTAATAAAAATCCTGTTAAAATACCATTTTTTTTATTCAAATGTATGGCAGTTGCAAGTTACTTAATTTTTAGAAAAAAGGAAGTCACCATTCAAAAAAAAAAGGTTGGGAACCTAGGTGATTCTTTTAAAATGTCAATATTTTAAAATTACTGATTTTGATTGCCAAAATACTTGGACACAAACATTATTCCACTAATATATAAACAGCCAAAACTGTGGAAAAAACTACTTGGCATTTAGATCGCTCTGGATGCACTGATGTTTTCCCAGCATTCAGTATGCGCCACTGGGTGAAGTCATGGATCTTCTCAGCCCCTAGCTGCCAGTCTCTTCCATGGGGGAGTTTTTGGTCTAATCTCCCACGCTGACCAGATGGGTTGGGAGACAGGTTCCTCTCCTATACTTCACCATAATCCAGTTAATTTTAGTTTAACCGTTACATTGTTTCTTTGCCCCGTACCATCTACTTCATATGCCTTTTATTAATTATATCTACTCTTTCATATATCTGACGCTTTCTTCTTATTTCTTAATTAAAAATTTAAATTTACTTCCCAAAAAAATCCCTACTCTTCTTACTCGTTTACTATCCTTCTTCCTTCTATTTTTATGCTCCAAGCCTCCTTCCCTCTCTCTGTCCACCTCTTCTTCCCCCTTCGTCCTTCCTCTGAGCACAACAAAGTGGCTTATTACCCTTCCCTTATCTCGTTTTTTGCACCATATGTGTTTGGTTGTTTCCATTTTGACGTCTTCTTGATTTCTCCATGGATGTATAGAATATTAAATATATTATTTCTATACATCCATGGATTTCTCACATTGACGTCTTTCTCGTTAGCCTCGAATTTCTCATATATCCCATCCTCTTACCAGTTGTGCTCCACAAACTGTGCCTCATTTCTGTTTTACCACCCTGTCGATGACTATCTAGCCGAAACGCATAGGTGAACAAAGGATTTTTCACAACATATTGCTTTAACAAAACCAATTACTTATATCTCACTTTCACAGCAGTACTAGAAAATTATTCTACTATAATACTTATATAAAAATACTATTTATAGATAATATGAACTTAACCTAACAGTTGTTTATAAAAACATTTTCGGGCCATGCTGTTAAGAATATTCTTGCAGAATATTTTAAAAAGATATTTATTTATAAGCGTGTACAAATTCTTAAATTTAAAATGGTATATTTATCATTGTGCTAAAGTTTTATAATAACTGTTTAAAAAATCTATAAAATGTAATATCATATAACGATTAAAGACTTTATAGCATCATTAAAACCAATATTATTAAACAAAAGATGGTGAAAAGGATTTTGTTTAATAATAAAATCTTGTAAACATTCCAAGGAGGAGCTTTAACAGTGAAAGAGAAATGCATTTATATATTTATTAAAAAAATTAATCCCCCTCCCCTTCCCCCCGAGTAGGATAAGGCAAGTAGCAGATCCTAAAGGCATCTATTTTTACCCCTCTATCTGCACTTTTTACCTCTCTCCAAGTTTTTTAATCAAAAAATAATTTTCTCGAACGTAATATGTAGAAAATGTAAAAAGATTGTATTTTCTTTCCTTTCTCATCATTTCCAAACGTATGATATATCACAAGCCATATGTGACCACGTGACTACCACCCCCGTAATTCCGACCCCAATGGAACACCTGGGCCTAAATAGCAATGTAGATATTGTCTAAAGGAATCTGGATACTGAATTTCACGCCTTTACGTACCTAAATAGCACATAATATGTTGTCCTCCCTGAATCCCACCCGTAATTCCGACCCCAGTGTACCGATCAAAACCAAACTAAATAGTTCAGATGGACATGCCCATAGTAAGCCAAATTCCGAATTTCAACTTTCTACCGCAAAAAATGTAAAAATTATGAAGGGGTACACAGTTAAGACATTATAAAACCAATAAGTAGGCTAGCTCCATTCTTTAGCTACTGAATAATATGGATTATGAGTAATTGAGCAATCGTGCGTCGACAAAGCTATTTCACGTGCGCGCGCCGATGTCAGTAATGCTTAAAAGATGAACAGAAAGTAACAATGTATTCCTTCTTGATAAATCGATTGTTATATGACATGAAATTATCTTTTTTATTCTTTACACTCACTGTTTTAGCACGTGAATTCGAGTTGAAGGGGTCCACGAAAAATTCTGAAAAGTTGATACAGCCGAGCTAAGATTTTGATGGTTATATTTCTGAAAACAGAATTCGAAAAAGTTAATCCGTTTTCAAGTTATCGTGCAAACGGCAGACGGCCGGACGGCCAGATAAACGTACAGACCAGGGACGCATTCTTATAAGTAGATTTTATGCTAAAGCTCCTAATAAAGGAATATAATGAATGAAACAAAATAAAACACACTATGTAGTAAACTTTAACTGAAATTTTAAAGAAAATTCACCAGTTCCTAATATTATTAGAAAAATTGCCTTTAAATACAATAACTATATTTTTCAAAGCAATAACAGCAACAGCAATATTCCTTTGCTATCAATAAAAAGAAGTGTCAATTTACGCTTCAGTTTTACGAAATTCTTTTCTCCATACTTTCAATAATTGCAATAACATGTAATATTTCCTTTTATGCATAAAATAAAACAACTCCTTCCAACTATTTTTTTCTCAGATAATTTTAGTTTCTACGAATGAAAATAAAATCATATTTTTTAGTAAACGGATACATATTTAGAGAAGGACGAGACACAGGAACCCTGGAATACAATAAATAATTTTTTATACAAATTTTTTTTATCTTTTTTAGAATAATTTCCATTTGTTTTTAAATCTTACATGCTTCTTGAGATTATAACGTTTTGAGAATAAGTAGAATATACAATTTTTCACTTACTAATAATATTCTTTACTAAATGAAACTAAGATATATATTCTATAAAAAGTTTACTACATATTATGTTATAGCGAAAAGTTTCTTTATCTCAATTTTTATTAGTGATTTCATACTGATTTATGATGAGAAAATTAATGAATGAATGGTTTTTGAATGGTGCATCACAATTTAGGCTATTAGCGACAAGAAAAAACAAAGAATCATGAAACAAAAAACATGAAGCAACAACTAAAACACGTCAGCCCAAATGAGCAAGACTGCAGAAAAAACAACGAAAGCTCCAATTCAATGATGAGACATATAAAACGGATGAAACAGATGAAGGTATTAAAAAAAATAAAACCTTCTAATAAAGAGAACAAGAAATTAATGAGTTAAATGAAAACACTTTTTGAAATGAAATTAACTTAAAACTGGAATATTCAAATTAAAAAAAACTATTCCTCCAATTTACAAAATTTGTTTTCTCACTTATTTGAACAAATATTTGGATACATATTCTTTCAAACAAAGCATCAGCGGATAAAAAGGGGCAACGGGGAAGTTACAAATTTCTCATCTCAAAATTTGTCTGAAGTTTCTTTTAATAAAAATTATCTTTATTTTTCTTAACAAGTAATTATTCTGAATAGATTTCTTGCTCGAGATCGCATAATCTTTATGATGTACGGAAATAATATAAGAAATAAGATTGCATTAATGTAAAACATGGTTTCATGAAAATATAATTCTACAAATATAAGCTTATAACACGCGTTTCTGGTATAAATCTAAACGATTCCTTCAATGAAAGTCGCCATGTTTGTTTTGACTATAAGCCACGGCGTAAGAATAAACACACGTGAAAATTAAAGCAGATACGAGGAACTGGCATCTGACAACGAGAGTAAAGGTTGTCTCTTTTTCTTAGTGTATCATCAGCGTCTGGGGCTTTTAAATGCATTCGTCTGCGCTGGTGTCTCGTCGTGGTTCCATGGCCATCAGTAGAAGTTTGGATAAAGGGGCACTCTTCTACTCGTTGGGGACTAATAGTGGAATTGTAAAAAGTTCGATTAAAATTGAATAAATGTCTCTCACTTGCCTTTTGCACAGGACGCTGTTGTCGGGGAGAAGGCGGCCGGTCTGACAAAAAGTTTCCCGTGCTTGCAAATCCAAAATCGGCGTTGCGATTCTTCCTTCGTTGCTTAATGTAGTTCCTCCGTCCTATCGGGAGGAAGTGGCGAGAAGAAGCGGCCTCTGAAGTGACATCGAGATGGGTCCTCTTTATTCCTCCTTTCGCTGTCTTTTGCAATCGCTCTCTCACTTGCCTGTTGATAGGGCCTGATGCGACGGCGAGAATATGGCCGGTTCTTCGGGACGCTTCTTGGGGTCCCATTCTCCTTGCCGGCGACCACGCTGGCGCATTCAAAATCGGCTAAGTCCTTCTCCGTTGCCTGTATCGGTTCCTGTTCTTTACGGAGCAAGTATCCTGAGAGGCGAAGCCCCGCACAATGGTTGAGGAGAAACGGCATCGCTCTCTGAAGTGGCATCGCTCGAGGTCCTCCGCTGTTGGAGCTAAGGCAGATGGTGTTGCCTCAGCAGACGTCTAAACAAAGATCTTGAATTTCTAGGCGTCTAGGCGCACATGCTGTAAGTTTATAGCAGTCCGATCGAGGACTGCGCAACTTATTCAAACGCCTCAAACACGAGGTCCGTTCGCTACCGACGAAGTATCAAAAGGCCATCGGAAAAGTGAGGTGGAAAGTCTGGTCTCCTCCGATGACCTCGCATAAACACTTTGATGATGAAATGCGTTTCTTAAACGAAGACGGACCTTCAAGAAGAACGAAGAAACGGAGTTGAATGGCCACTTTCCTCCATACAGCTGTCAGTGATAGAGGATGACCTTGCGATCGACTCCAACGGGCCAGCCAAAGTTCTTTGTTAATGAAGGCGACCGCAATAGCTACATCCGGTTTCAATACCTCGCCGGTGGAATCGTTCATGAAGAAGCGCACAGACTGATACGTAAAATGCACCAGCCCATAGTGCTACTTCAAACGATCCCAAATCGATGTTGCAAACGGGCACTCGTAAAAAATATGGCTGACTCGACCACTCGCCACTGATGAAGTTGTGAGAGAGAGTGAAATCCGTGATGCAACAGTGGCCATTGATAATTGAATAATGTACGCTCGAAAGCAAAAGATTTAGGACTGCTGCCCACGGATAATTGGGGAAGAACTTAAAGATGTCAGTTGTCTCCCCTGGGTCGGACTGCTGGAAGAACCACGTTAGGCGTAATGAACCCCACTCTTGTGGATCTAGACGGCGCAACGTGGGCAAACAAGTCACAATGTCGATGTTAAATGTCTTATACAGGTTTGGTTGACGATAATAAGTAATCTCTGGCAACAAGGGAGGTAATGGAAGCCTATTAACCTTGAAGAAAAAACGTAGATGCGAAAAAACAAAATTCGCCCACATGGGGTGAGGAAAAAGGAATACCCGAATCATTGCAGCCAGTCTGGCTTCAATAAGATGTCATTTGATATCGGGTAAACCTAACCCACCTCTCTCAAAGGGGGTGAATATGAACGCCGCTCGCACAGGATGATGTTGCTGAGCAGACATTCCCCACACACAGTTCACCATCGCACTAAGCAGTCTCTGAAGATCTTTGTAAGAAGGCAAGGTGAATAGGCATTTGGATGTTAACACAGGAAGCACATGCGTCTTTATAAACCTCACCTTGACAAACATTGAAGTTGGAAAGCGAAAGCTTCTGTCAAGGCGAGTGATGCACTTCTCAACCACTTGTTGCCAGTGCATAGAGTCCATAGTCGGTAGAAAAGAGAAGACATATCCTAGTACTACGATTCGGTCACACCATGTTATTGGGAAAGATTTAAGATAGTCCACAGTCCAGTTCGCAATAGCAATACCTTTAGACTTGACGAGGTTGATGGAACTCCCCGTAGAAGTACTAAAGCGGTCAAAGGTCTCTTTATAGATGCTCAAGGAATATGAATCGGACGCAAAAAGCACTACGTCATCCGCATAAGCCAGTGTCCTGATGTTTATGGATGCGGCTGGCAGATCATATCCTCGAACATCTTGGTGGCGAGTCAAAAACTGTACAGGAGGCGATCCAGATAAAAAAATGTACAGGAGGGGGGATAATGGACACCCCTGCCTGACACCTTTTAAGAGTTCGAAGGTGGAAGATGTGGAACCATCAATCGCCACGCATGATGTGGCCGAATCGTAGAGTCCGGAGATAATCGTAGCGAAGGTCCGAAGACGAAGATGACGAAACACTTTAAAGAGAAATAAGTGATTCACTTTGCAAATGCCTTCTCTTGGTCAAGGCTTAACACAGCTAGAGTTTGACGGCGTGCACAGGCTTCCTCCATCATGCACCGAATGGTGATTAAATTGTCCGACATCCTACGAGATGGAATAGAGATTGTAACCTTTCTGCGTGGAAGCTAATTTAACTTCCTGCAGAAGAAGGATATCTGGCCGGTACAGAGCAATAAAAGTTAATAGTACCGATTGCTTAAAATGGGAACCCAGGGAACGTATGTTCAGCGAGATGACCTTCATTCAGAGGATTTAGGTGGAAGAGGCTGACCTAACTTCGATGGAGGCTGGTCCGTCTTCGATGACGAATGTGGCTCAGCAGACCTTCGAAGCGGTGATCGCGTCCGATGAGAGGAACTATGGCGGCTACTCATACTGCCGTCCCTCTCGGACGATGATGATGCCTTCTTGTCCCTTCTGCTACGATGTTGGTTCTTTTTTTTACGGGGAGACTTGCTCTCCGTACGCCCTTCCGGCTGCGTCGAAGTGGAGATGATCGCCGTTGGAGCAGAAGAGGACACAGGAAACACCGAAGGAAAACGGGTGACACCCACTGGCTGCGACGTTGATAGAGACGGGGGAGGGAGAGCTGGAAATTTCTCCTCCAAAGGGCGTCGAAACATCACCCAATGGGGCTTCGATGTCTTCCTCTGCAGAGACCACATCATCATCCATCACGACGTCGCTTGATGGCTGAAGCAGGGACGTATCCTCAGCAACCTCTGAAGACAGAGGGAGTAATGATGTCGGCACTAATCCCTGCTCGTCTTCAGTTGGTATTGGAGGCAAAGATAACCCAGGTGAAGCGGCCCGCGACGCACGTGGAGACGATACGGGCTGGGCCGGTCGTTGTGGCTCTGCATCATGTTCTAATGTTGTCATCTTCGGTGAGGGACGAGGCAATGACGTAACTGCTGCGGCACTGCTGTCAATCTTCTCCGGGAAACGATGATATCTGCCCACCAAGCGTGAACAATTCACACACTTTTTCATGAGAGGGCAGTCTCTCCTGACATGAGAAGATTTCTTGCAGTACCAGCAGCACTGCCTCTTCCCCTCTTATAATACACGAAGACACGTTCTCCATTAAAATAAGGGAATCTGGAATGTCCTTGTCCAGCCTCATATCGAAATATATGTCGCCGTTCTGGAGTCGGGGAGT
Organism: Rhysida immarginata; assembly: GCA_023313115.1. Taxonomy (NCBI): domain Eukaryota; kingdom Metazoa; phylum Arthropoda; class Chilopoda; order Scolopendromorpha; family Scolopendridae; genus Rhysida; species Rhysida immarginata. The sequence goes on from JAHWFO010109512.1 coordinate 14,444, forward strand.
ATCTGCGTGCTCGGGACGATAGATACTGAGAACTTCCCCAAACTCCGACATAAAATTTCAGATATAAGCCGTGGACAACAACGGCGAAATTCCCCTGACGTGGACTGTGAGGTGGCCAGGGTCCCCGTGATAGAAGCTGATGGTGGTGTTGCCAACTTTCACGCACTCCACATCGACGATGCGATCAGCAATTGCACTTGATTTGCAGAGCATTCTCAACTCCGTAGAGGAGAGTCTCTGCAACACCAAGATGGGAGGGTCTTCAGAAGCAAGAATCGGCAGTACTCCGGATTTGGAGTACAACGTCTTCATAAACGTGGCGACGGAAAAAGGCCCGTCCGCCATCAACATGACCATACGGTCCATAATTGAAAGTCACAAAAAATACGTTGCCGGGGGGGGGGGGGTGAAACCTCCCCCGGGGTCGCCGCGGAGAGGGTCACTTTGATTTTTATTCACGCCGCAACTAACCATCCAACGCGTGCGTGAATAAAAATCAAAGTCTACAAATAACACACTCACTCCCAAAGTCGAACGCACTAATAACTTCTGCTAGGAGTCCGCCGCTGTTGGAGCTAAGGCAGATGGTGTTGCCTCAGCAGACGCCTAAACAAAGATCTTGAATTTCTAGGCGTCTAGGCGCACATGCTTTAAGTTTCTAGCAGTCCGATTGGGGACTGCGCAACTTATTCAAACGCCTCAAATACGAGGCCCTTTCAGTACCGACGAAGTATCAATGGTCAAAGCTAGGTCCGTCTTCCTTCAAACGTCTTATTTAAACGCCTATCGTGGTTCTTCCAGCAGTCCGACCCAGGGGAGACAACTGACATCTTTAAGTTCTTCCCCAATTATCCGTGGGCAGCAGTCCTAAAGCTACTGAAATCTTTTGCTTTCGAGCGTACATTATTCAATTATCAATGGCCACTGTTGCATCACGGATTTCACTCTCTCTCACAACTTCATCAATGGCGAGTGGTCGAGTCTGCTGGATGTTTGTTCTGCGGCGCTGAAGAAACAGTCAGCCATATTTTTTACGAGTGCCCGTTTGCAACATCGATTTGAGATCGTTTGAAGCAGCACTATGGGCTGGTGCATTTTTCGTATCAGTCTGTGCGCTTCTTCATGAACGATTCCACCGGCGAGGTATTTGGCAGTCTCTGAAGATCTTTGTATGAAGGCAAGGTGAATAGGCATTTGGATGTTAACACAGGAAGCACATGCGACTTTATGAATCTCACCTTGACGAACATTGAAGTTGGAAAGCGAAAGTTTCTGTCAAGGCGAGTGATGCACTTTTCAACCACTTGTTGCCAGTGCATAGAGTCCATAGTCGGTAGAAAAGAGAAGACATATCCAAGCACCACGATTCGGTCACACCATGTTATTGGGAAATTTTTAAGATAGTCCACAGTCCAATTCCCAATAGCAATACCTTTAGACTTGACGAGGTTGATGGAACTCCCCGTCGAAGTACTAAAGCGGTCAAAGGTCTCTTTATAGATGCTCAAAGAATATGAATCGGACGCAAAAAGCACTACGTCATCCGCGTCAGCCAGTGTCCTAATGTTTATGGATGCGGCTGGCAGATCATATCCTCGAACATCTTGGTGGCGATTTAAAAACTGTAGTAATGGTTCCAGGTAAAAAATGTACAGGAGGGGGGATAATGGACATCCCTGCCTGACACCTTTTAAGAGTTCGAAGGTGGAAGATTTGGAACCATTAATCGACAAGCATGATGTGGCCGAATCGTAGAGAGCGGAGATCATAGTAGCAAAACACCGAAGACGAACATGACGGAACACTTTGAAGAGAAATAAGTGATTCACTTTGTCAAATGCCTTCTCTTGATCAAGGCTTAACACAGCTAGAGTTTGACGGCGTGCACAGGCTTCTTCCATCACGCACCGAATGGTGATTAAATTGTCCGACATCTTGCGAGATGGAATACAGGAGGATTGTCCGGGGTTGATGAACTCGTCGGCGTAGATTTTAAGTCTTGATTGGAAGACACCAGTAAAGACCTTATAATCCGTGTTAAGAAGGGTTATAGGCCTCCACTGGGTGACGAGCTCTGGATTCGGCACTTTAGGTAGCAGGATGATTTTCCCCACAGTGAACTCTGCTGTGATGGAGGAAGGATCTCTGATGATCGAATTCAGCACTTGAACCAAGAAAGGGCCAAGGACTTTCCATGTCGCATTGTAAAAAGAGTATGGAATGCCATCCATACCCGGGCTGGACTGATGACAACCGTCCGCTGACAGGAACTTCTTGACTTCGTCTTCGGTGAAGGGACATGTAATGAAGGCATCGTAATCCTCTGAAAAAGGTCGTAGTGACTCAATCCACTTGTCCGTGGCATCTGATGGGAAGATTGGGTTGCTAAAGGCAGATGAAAAGTGGGAGTGGAACGCTGATAAGATGTCAGAATCAGCATCCACGTCCCTACCTTCCACTACTAAGCGGCGACATTTTTTGAAGTTGGTTGGTTGTCTCTCCTCAGCGAATGCGGCCGATGACATATTTCTGACGTCAGCAGCCCAGGTGAGTTTGGCTCTGAGCGCTACGCCAGATGCTTTTCGGATCATCAGAGCGTTGATTTCGCTCTTCACCTGACGAATATCGGTCGCAAACTCCTCCTCAGGGGTGGAATTTCGGAGGAGCCGGAGGATTTCTTGGAGCATAAGGAGATGACGATGGCGGCGCCTCGCAGCATCAATCCCAATCTTCCTAAAAAATCATTTGATTTTGTCTTTGAAAACAAGCCACGAAGCAAGAGTAGGAGACACATTGTGGAGATGCTTTTCCACAAACTGAACAAACATTCCCCAGTATTCCTTGTTGTCGAGCAGAGAAACGTTCAGGAACCAGTTTTTGTTTGAAGCATTACCTGCGGTTCAAGCTGAAGATGGAGGTTTCCATGACCACATGATGGCACTGTGGTCAGAGAAAGAACAAGGAATAACCTCCATCTGTCCAGGTGAGCCAGCAAAAGCATTATCGATCAAAAATAAGTCTAGTCTAGATGATACAAGGAGTCCTTGATGGTAAGTGAACCCCTTATGATTAGTCAGTGATGGTGTGTCCATAGATCGAATAATGCATTTTGCTGACATAAATGATGCACATGTCCAGACGAAAAGTTGTTATCATCGTCTGCATGGCAGTTGAAGTCGCCAGCAATCACCACAGGCCCAGCACAACACAAATAAAAGTTCAGATCGTCGAAAAAAGTCTGTTTCTCTGCTCTTTCACACGCCGCATATACGTTAAGCAATCGGAAAGCCACACCTGATGATGAAATGTCTAACGAAATTACTCTGCACTCGCAGTCATAAATACAGTTCGACACTTGAAGGGAAGGGTTAAAGATGATTGTAACCACCCCTTGTCCAACAGGTGAAGATGAGTTTATGAAATTTTGCGCACTAGGAAATTGACTGCGAAGGCCAGGTAGATTGTAACCTTTCTGAGTGGAAGCTAATTTAACTTCCTGCAGAAGAAGGATATCTGGCCGGTACAGAGCAATAAAAGTTAATAATACCGATTGCTTAAAATGGGAACCCAGGGAACGTATGTTCAGCGAGATGACCTTCATTCAGAGGATTTAGGTGGAAGAGGCTGACCTAACTTCGATGGAGGCTGGTCCGTCTTCGACGACGAATGTGGCTCAGCAGTCCTTCGAAGCGGTGAGCACGTCCGATGAGAGGAACTATGGCGGCTACTCACACTGCCGTCCCTCTCGGACGATGATGATGCCTTCTTGTCCCTTCTGCTACGATGTCGATTTTTCTTTTTACGGGGAGACTTGCTCTCCATACGCCCTTCCGGCTGCGTCGATGTGGAGATCGCCGTTGGAGCCGAAGATGACACTGGGAACACTGCAGGAAGACGGGTGATTCTCATTGGCTGCGACGCTGGTAGAGACGGAGGGGGGAGAGCCGGAAAATCCTCCTCAAAAGGCGTCGAAACATCACCCAATGGGGCTTCAATGTCTTCCTCTGCAGAGACCACTTCTTCATCCGTGACGATGTCGCTTGATGGCAAAAGCAGGGACATATCCTGAGCTACCTCTGAAGACGGAGGGAGTGATGACGGCGGCACTAATCCCTGCTCGTCTTCAGTTGGTAGTGGAGGCAAAGATGGCTCAGGTGAAGCGGCCCGCGACGCACGTGGAGACTATACGGGCTGGGCCGGTCGTTGTGGCTCTGTATCCCGTTCTAATGATGTCATCTTCGGTGACGGACGAGGCGATGATGCAACTGCTGCTGCACTGCTGTCAATCTTCTCCGGGCAACGATGGTATCTGCCCACCAAGCGAGAACATTTCACACACATTTCAGGAGAGGGCAATCTTTCCTGACATGAGAAGATTTCTTGCAGTACCAGTAGCACTGCCTCATACTCTTATAGTACACGAAGACACGTTCTCCATGTAAAATAAGGGAATCTGGAATGTCCTTGTCCAGCCTCATATCGAAATATATGTCGCCGTTCTGGAGTCGAGAGTATCTGCGTTCTCGGGACGATAAATACCGAGCACTTCCCCAAACTCCGACATAAAATTTCGGATATAAGCCGTGGACAACAACGGCGAAATTCCCCTGACGTGGACTGTGAGGTGGCCAGGGTCCGCGTGATAGAAGCTGACGGTGGTGTTGCCAACTTTCACGCACTCCACATCGACGATGCGATCAGCAATTGCGCTTGATTTGCAGAGCATTCTCAACTCCGTAGAGGAGAGTCTCTGCAACACCAAGATGGAAGGGTCTTCTGAAGCTAAAACAGGCGGTACTCCGGATTTGGAGTATAGCGCCTTCATGAACGAGGCGACGGAAAATGGCCCGTCCGCCATTAACATGACCATACGGTCCATGATGAAAAAATAAAAAAAAAGTCACAAAAAAGTTCAGGGGGGGAGGGTGAAACCTCCCCCGGGGTCGTCGGGGGGAGGGTCACTAAAAAGTCACAGTTACTCACGCACGCGTTAGATGGTTAGTTGCGGAGTGAATAATTTTAAAGTCTAAAAATGACACTCACTCACTACGATGAACGCACAATTACTTCTGCTAGGAGTCCGCTGTTGGAGCTAAGGCAGATGGTGATGCCTCAGCAGACGCCTAAACTAAGATCTTAAATTTCTAGGCGTCTAGGCGCACATGATGAAAGTGTCTAGCAGTCCGATTAAGGACTGCGCAAGTTATATAAACGCCTCAAAAACGAGGCCCGTTTGCTACCGGCGAAGTATCAAAATACCATCGGAAAAGTGAGGTGGAAAGTCTGGTGTCCTCCGATGACCTCGCATAAACACTTAAATGTTGAATAGCGTTTCTTAAACGAAGACGGACCTAGCTTTGACCATTCAAGAAGAAGGAAAAATCGGAGTTGAATGGCCACTTTCCTCCATACAGCTGTGAGTGACGGAGGATGATCTAGCGATCGACTCACACGGGCCAGCCAGAGTTCTTTACTAATAAAGGCGATCGCTAGAGCTAGGTCCGGTTTCAATACCTCGCCGGTGGAATCGTTAATGAAGAAGCGCACAGACTGATACGAAAAATGCACCAGCCCGTAGTGCTGCTTCAAACGATCCCAGATCGAATTTGCAAACGGGCACTCGTAGAAAATATGGTTGACCGACTCGTCGGCGACGCAGAACAGACATCCAGCAGACCCGACCACTCTCCACTGATGAAGTCGTGTAAGAGAGTGAAATCCGTGATGCAACAGTCGCCATTGGTAATTAAATAATGTCCGCTCGAAAGCGAAAGATTTCAGAAGCTTTAGGACTGCTGCCCACGGATAATCAGGGAGAACTTAAAGATGTCGGTTGTCTCCCGTGAGTCGGACTGCTGGAAGAACCACGATAGGCGTAATGAGCCCCACTCTTGTGGATCCAGACGGCGCAGCATGGCCAAAAATGTCACAATGTCAAAGGTAAAGGTTTTGTACAAGTCCGGTTGTCGACGATAAGTAACCACTGGCAACAAAGGTGGTAATAGAAGCCTATTCACCTTGAAGAAGACACGTACATGCGAAAACACAAAATTCGCCCACATGGGTGGAGAAAAAAGGAATACCCGAATCATTGCAGCCAGTCTGGCAGCAATAAGAGATCGTTTGATGTCGGGTAAACCTAAGCCACCTCTCTCGAAGGGGGTAAAGATGAATGAGGCTCGCACTGGATGACGTCGCTGAGCAGACATTCCCCACACGCAGCTCACCATCGCACTACGCAGTCTCTGAAGGTCTTTGAAAGAAGGCAAGGTGAATAGGCATTTAGATGTTAACACTGGAAGCACATGTGTCTTTATAAACCTCACCTTACAAACATTGAAGTTGGAAACCGGAAGTTTCTGTCAAGGCGAGCGATGCACTTCTCAATCACTTGTTGCCAGTTCATAAGAGTCCATAGTCGGTAGAAAGGAGAAGACGTATCCTAGCACCACGATTCGGTCACACCATGTTATTGGGAAAGTTTTAAGGTAGTCCACAGTCCAGTTCCCAATAGCGATACATTTAGACTTGACGAGGTTGATGGAACTCCCCGTCGAAGTACTAAAGCGGTCAAAGGTCTCTTTATAGATGCTCAAGGAATACGGATAGGACGCAAATAGCACTACGTCATCTGCATAAGCCAGCGTCCTGATGTTAATAGATGCGGCTGGCAAATCATATCCTCGAACATCTTGGTGGCGATTCAAAAAATGTAGTAATGGTTCCAGATAAAAAATGTACAGGAGGGGGGATAATGGACACCCCTGCCTGACACCTTTTAAGAGTTCGAAGGTGGAAGATATGGAACCATTAATCGACACGCATGATGTGGCCGAATCGTAGAGAGCGGAGATCATCGTAGCAAAAGCCCGAAGACGAAGATGACGGATCACTTTGAAGAGAAACAAGTGATCACTTTGTCAAAAGCCTTCTCTTGGTCAAAGCTTAACACAGCAAGAGTTTGATGGCGAGCACAGGCTTCCTCCATCACGCACCGAATGGTGATTAAATTGTCCGACATCTTGCGAGATGGAATACAGCAGGATTTCCGGGGTTGATGAACTCCTCGGCGTAGATTTTAAGTCTTGATTGGAAGACACCAGTGAAGACCTTATAATCCATGTTAAGAAGGGTTATAGGCCTCCACTGGGTGACGAGCTCTGGATTCGGCACTTTGGGGTGCAGGATGATTTTCCCCACAGTGAACTCTGCTGTGATGGAGGAAGGATCTCTGATGATCGAATTCAGCACTTGAACCAAGAAAGGGCCAAGAAGTTTCCATGTCGCATTGTAGAAGGTGTATGGAATGCCATCCATACCCGGGCTGGACTGATGATGGCCGTCCGCTGACAGGAACTTCTTGACTTCGTCTTCGGTGAAGGGACGTGTAATGAAGGCATCGGAATCCTCTGAAAAAGGTCGTAGTGACTCAATCTAATTGTGTGTGGCATCTGCTGGGAAGATTGGGTTGCTAAAGACAGATGAAAAGTGGGAGTGGAACGCTGATAAGATGTCAGAATCAGCATCCAAATCCCTACCTTCCACAACGAAGCGGCGACATTTCTTGACGTTGGCTCGTCGTCTCTCCTCAGCGAATGCGGCCGATGACATATTTCTGACGTCAGCAGCCCAGGTGAGTTTGGCTCTGAGCGCTACGCCAGATGCTTTTCGGATCATCAGAGCGTTGATTTCGCTCTTCACCTGACGAATATCGGTCGCAAACTCCTCCTCAGGGGTGGAATTTCGGAGGAGCCGGAGGATTTCTTGGAGCATAAGGAGATGACGATGGCGGCGCCTCGCAGCATCAATCCCAATCTTCCTAAAAAATCATTTGATTTTGTCTTTGAAAACAAGCCACGAAGCAAGAGTAGGAGACACATTGTGGAGATGCTTTTCCACAAACTGAACAAACATTCCCCAGTATTCCTTGTTGTCGAGCAGAGAGACGTTCAGGAACCAGTTTTTGTTTGAAGCATTACCTGCGGTTCAAGCTGAAGATGGAGGTTTCCATGACCACATGATGGCACTGTGGTCAGAGAAAGAATAAGGAATAACCTCCATCTGTCCAGGTGAGCCAGCAATAGACGAACACACAATAACTTCTGCTCGGAGTCCGCCTGCATTCGTCGGCTATCGGTAACAAACGATCTCTCCCTTTCCCTTTTTTGCCCTGGCTTTTTATTCTCCTTTTTAATTTGCATATCTTCTTTTTTCTCCAATCATTTTACTGATTGTCGTTTTCTGCTTCCTTCGCCTGATCTATTTTCTTTTGCAGGTAATCAAAAATCGCCTGACTTCCTATCTTCTTCTTCCGTCTGTTTCCTTCCCTCCCTCTATTACTCTTCCAAGTTGGATCGCCGATTTTTTTCTTCTCTCTCTCCGTCAGCGCTCGGGGATCTGACACCATCCCCACCGCGCTTCCGCAACAAAAGATTCTATTTTCCGTTTGCAGTTTTTCTTACAGCCTTCTGTTGATGTTCTTTTTTCTCTTCGCATGCATGTCTGCCATTTCCGCTGGGCCTGCCTTTGATTGCCTTGACGAGCATACGGCTACCGACTGGCCTCTATGGCATTTTCTCCTTCATAATATCTTTCTTCCTTTTCTTTGGTCCTGAAATGGAAAAATTTCATTATTACTTATAAACATATTCTTCATGCTTATTTCCTTCTTCCAAAGCCGAACCATTTCGTTATTTATCCTTTGCGAATATTTTTGGCATAAAATATTTTTGTTGCATATTTCCGATCTCCAATATAAGCTTCTTCTTTACTAACGAACCCTTCCCTTTGTTTAGGATTCTTATTCTGGCTTCCAAGTCTCTCTTCCAATTCGCTGATTCTCGGGCTGCTAGATTTTTCTATTCTTGCCTCCAACTTATTTACTCTTTCTTGTACTTGCAGTATTTGTTCTAACAGATAGCTTATTTTTCTATCTTGCTGCTTAATACTGTCAGTTGGACTTCTCGTTTTTTCCATACTTTCATTCCACTCATTTCTTTGATAATAGTCATCTATAGGCCTAAACCGAGGTTCACCTTTTTCTGTCCACCAGCCACTGTCCTTGTGTCTGGATTCCTTATGGCTTTTATTAACTTCCTTATTTATTTCAGGCGTGTTCCTCTCCCTGGCCTCAAGATTCATGACTATTTCCTCTCTTTCTTTTAGGGGTCGGAGATCGTAGGCTTCTAGGGCTTCTTTCCCTTCATTTCGCTTCACAAGATTTTCGATAACGATTCCCTTTAAATTGCCTCTTATCGTCATTCCTAATTTATTTTTATTTATTGAATACTTCCTTATTCTGTAACGTTCTTCCTGGCTAATGAAAGCGTTAAGGTTTATATTAGTAAGTTTAATAGCAGAAAGCAACGGCCATTCTTCTCTAAAACTTCTGTTGTCATCTGGATGGCAGTTCAAATCACCAGCAATCACTACAGGCAACGATGAACACAAAAAGTTATTTAAATCACTGAAAAACGTTGATTTCTTTGCTATTCTACATGGTGCATATACATTAAGCAATAGGAAATTGACACCAGATGTTGAAATGTCCAAAGAGATTACCCTGCACTCGCAGTCATACACACAATTCGACACTAGAATGGAGGGGTTGAGGATGATGGAGGCAACCCCTTTCCCATTTGGTGACAAAGAGTTGATAAAGAATTGTCCGTTGGTGTATTGATTGCGTAGGCCCGGAAGGTCGTAGCAGTGTTGTGAAGTGGCGAGTTTTACTTCTTGAAGTAACAAGATGTCCGGCCTGTACAGGGCAATGAACGATGACGACACTGATTGCTAAAAAGAAGAACCAAGAAAACGCACGTTCAGGGAGATAACCTTCATTGAGGATGTTTAATGGCGCACCTGCTGACCTGTATCCGGTTGAGACTTGGGCTTCCCAGATGTAACAGGAGGCTCCGTCGTTCTTCTCATCGGAGATCGCAGACGACCTGATGCGGAAGAAGGGCTGCGCTGGTGGCTCGCGCTGCTGTCTCTCTCGGAGGAAGAAGTGGCTCTTCTCTCGTCCCTGCTGCCACGATCCCGTCTGGATTTCATCCCAGGCTCCCAGCAGAAGATGTCATCCTGGAAGGTGACGACGTATTATTATTTATAATCCGCGCAGGCTGTGATGTTGTTGACTGCGCTGGTGGAGGAAGAGCTGGAAAATCCTCCACTGAAAAGGTGGATTCTGCTCCTACTGAAGCATCTACGTCGTCATCTCCAGAGGCTTCGTCTTCACCCATCGACACATCCAGAGATGACTGAGGAAGAGATGTTATCTCTGGGAGCTTGGAAGATGCTGCTAGAGACGAAGATGGTCGAGATGGTGGGGGCATCATCTCCTTCTGCACCTCTGGAAGAGTCGAAAGAGCCGGTGTAGCTTGGCTCTTCCGCGATGGGGATGACGGCGACGAAGCTCTGGTTGTCACTGGAGACTTGGCCGGTGATGACATCAGGGATTGTTGCTGGGACAACATTCCTTTAGGCGAAGCTGGAACATCTACTGGCGCTGCAAACACCCTCTCCGGGCACTGGTGAAATTTGCTCACGATGCGGTTGCATGCATCGCATTTCTTAAGGAGACGCCAGTCTTTTCTGACGTGAGACGTTTTCTTGCAGTACCAGCAGCACTGCCTTTGACCCTTGTAAGACGCGCGCACTTTATTGCCGTGCATTACAAGGTTCTCTGGAATGTCCCTCTGAAGGTTCATGTCGACTATGATGTCACCATTCATCTGCAGGGGAGAATCCGGATGAGTTAGATAGCGACTTTATTCACCTGCCCGTAGTCAGACAAGTAAGGCTTCAGGTAAACTTCTTCCATCAGCGGCAAGGTGCCCTGGATAAAGATGGGTAGATATCCGGGCTCAGCATAGCACAGGCGAACGGTGGTTTGTCCAACATTGACGTAATCCGCAGACACGACGCGGTCTGCTATGTTTCGCTGTCGACAGAGCATCCTCTATTCATTAGGAGAAAGTCTCTGCACGACACAAACTGCAGGATCACCAGACGGCAACATGGGGGCTGCGCGACTTATTCAAACGCCTCAAAAACGAGGCCCGCTCACAACTGGCAAGGTATCAAAAGGCCATCAGAAAGGTGAAATGGAAGGTCTGTTCTCATCCGATGACCTCGCAGAAACACTTAGATGTTGCGAAGCGTTTTTTTTTTACATAAACGGACCTAGCCATGGCCATTCGAGGAGAAGAAAGGATCGTAGTTGATCGGCCACTTTCCTCCATACAGTCGAGAGTGATGAAGGATGACCTTGCGATCGACTCCAACGGGCCAGCCAAAGTTCTTTGTTGATGAAGGCGATTGCAACAGCTAGATCCGGTTTAAGCACCTCGCTAGTGGAATCGTTGAAGAGGAAGTGCACGGACTGATATGAAAAATGTACCAGTCCGTAATGCTGCTTCAAACGATCCCAGATCGTCTTCTCTGAACGACCATTTTTTAAAGATTGGCAGTCGTAAAAAATATGGCTGACAGTCTTGTCTACGCCGCCGTATACACAACCAGCAGACTCGACCACGCTCCACAGGTGAAGACATTGGAGGGCATAAAATCCGTGATGTAACAGTCATCACTGGTAGTTGAACAAAGTTCGTTTAAAGGCGAAGGATTTTAAAAGCTTTAGGACTGCTGCCCACGGATAATCAGGGTAGAATCGTAATGTGTCGGTTGTCCCGCCTAGGTCGAACTGCTGGATAAACCAAACAAGACGAAGATGACCCTACTCTTGTTGATCGATGCGACGAGCATAGGGAGAAAAGTCACTAAGTCGGTAGTAAAAGTCACAAATTTTGGGTTGTCAAAAATTCATTATCACTGGCAACAAGGGAGGTAACGAAAGCCTAGTCACCTTAAAAAAGAACAGTAGATGAGAGAACATAAAGTTTACCCATATGGGAGGCGGGAAAAGGAATACCCTAATCATTGCAGCCAATCTGGCTGCAAGAAGATAGTTCTTGATATCTGGTAAACCTAACCCTCCTCCCTCATACGGGGTAAACAAGTATGTTGCACGTAATGGATGACACCTATGCATATTTGTTCCCCACACACAGTTCACCATCGGACCAACCAAAGTCGCCCTGACAAACATTGAAGTTGAGAAACGAAGGTTTCTGTCAAGGCGAGTGATGCACTTCTCAATCACTTGTTGCATATGCACAGAGTCCATGGTCAGTTGAAAAGAAAAGACATATCCTAACACTGTAATTCGGTCGCACCATGTTATTGGGAAAGTTTTAAGATAGTCCACAGTCCAGTTCCCAATAGCAATACCTTTAGACTTGACGAGGTTGATGGAGCTCCCCGTCGAAGTACTAAAGCGGTCATAGGTCTCTTTATAGATGCTCAAGGAATAAGAATCGGACGCAAAAAGCACTATGTCATCTGCATAAGCCAAGGTCCTGATGTTTATGGATGCAGCTGGCAGATCGTATCCTCGAAAATCTTGGTGGCGATTTAAGTATTGCAATAATGGTTCCAAATAAAAGATGTATAGCAGGGGGGAAAGAGGGCACCCCTGCCTGACACCTTTACACAAATTTAAGGTGGCAGATACGGAACCATTAATTGCCACCCATGATGCGGCTGAAACATACAGTGCAGAAATAATCGTGGCAAAACTCCGAAGGCGAAGGTGTCGAAACACTTCAAAGAGAAACTCATGGTTCACTTTGTCGAAAGCCTTTTCCTGGTCAAGGCTTAAAACGGCAAGAGTTTGCTGACGAGCACTCGCTTCTTCCAACACACGCCGAATCGTAATTAGATTATCGGACATCCTGCGTGATGGAATAGAGCAGGATTGTCCGGGATTGATGAAATCCTCGGCAAAAACTTTAAGTCTCTGTTGAAATACACCAGTGAAGACCTTGTAGTCAGTGTTGAGAAGGGTTATTGGCTTCCACTGGGTAACAAGTTCTGGATAGGCACTTTGATTTTCCCCATGGTGAAGTCCGCTGTGATGGAAGACGGGTCTTCAATAATCGAATTAAACACTTGCACCAGGAAAGGCCCAAGAAGATTTCATGTCGCGTTGTAGAATGAGTATGGTATGCCATCCATACCCGGGCTGGACTGATGACGAACGTCCGCAGATAGGAACTTCTTGACTTCGTCTTCGGTAAAGGGACGAGAGATAGACAGGTCAGTATCCTCAGAAAAAGGTCTTAGCGCTTCAATCCACTGCTTCGTTTCGTCTGATGGAATGATTGGGTTATTGAAAAAGGATGAAAAATGGGCGTGAAAAGCTGACAAGATGTCGTGGACAGAATTCACTTCCCCTTCTTCCACCACCAATCGATGACATCGTGTTTTGTTGGCACGTCGTCTCTCCTCGGCGAACGCTGTTGATGATAAACTCCCGACGTCAGTCACCCAAGAAAGTTGAGCTCTGACTGCTGCGCCGGCCACCTTCCGGATCATCAGAGCATTGATCTCGCTCTTCATCTGACGAATCTCCATCTCGAAGATTCCTCGGGGTGGACCTTGGATGAGCCGGAGGATCTCTTGTAACATGAGGAGATGACGACGTTGACGACGAGCCGCATCTAACCCAATCTTCTGAAAGAAGCGTTTGATCTTGGTTTTTAGTTCTAACCATGAAGCAAGCGTAGGAGGCACATTATGAAGATGTTTTTCGACGAACTGAACAAACATGCCCTTGTATTTCTCATCGTCGAGCAGAGAAACATTCAGAAACAAATTGTGATGGACTGCAGAGCCTGTAGATGATGCTGGAAACGGAGGATCCCATGACCACATGATGGCACTATGGTCGGAGAATGAACATGGAATTACCTCAATTTTTCCTGGCGAGCCAGCAAATGCAATGTCAACGAGAAAAAGATCTAATCATGATGAAATAGTGGGCCCTTGATGGAAAGTAGATCCAAGCTGACTACTTTGTGGATGGTGTGTCCATAAGTCGAACAATGCATTTTGCTGGCAAAAACCATACACATGACCAGAAGAAAAGATGTTGTTGTCGTCTGGATGGCAGTTCAAATCACCAGCAATGACCACAGGCAAAGACGAACACAAAAATTAGTTTAAGTCACTAAAAAACGTTGGTTTCTCTGCTGATCTACACGGTGCATAGACATTAAGCAATAGGAAATTGACACCAGATGTTGAAATGTCCAAGAGATTACCCTACACTCGCAGTCATACACACAGTTTAAAACCAGAATGGAGGGGTTGAAGATGATAGTGTCAACCCCTTTCCCATTTGGTGAAAAAGAGTTTATCCGTTGTTGTATTGACTGCGAAGGCCCGGAAGGTCGTAGCACTGTTGTGAAGTGGCGAGTTTTACTTCTTGAAGTTACAAGATGTCCGGCCTGTACAGGGCAATGAACGATGGCAACACAAATTGCTTAAAAGAGGAAACAAGAAAACGCACGTTCAGGGAGATGACCTTCATTGTGGATGTGGCCAATGTTCCAAATGTGAGTTTGGACATTATTTTTATGGCTACCATTTTCTACACGCGTGCAATTTTTTTCTTTCACATAGTCAGTTTTATCCCTAATGGGTGGCCTCCGAATTTTTAATGGAGAAGTCCCCAAATCAGCCAAACTTCGTTCGAGTGTCTGAAATGTACATATCATAATTTTCTGATGATGTTGACTCTGACTTTCTTTGGACCACAAAAATATATTTGGCTTTACACTTGGAACACATTTTTTGACCCGGTTAAACATTTTTTTCACTAATTTTTTCAAAGACACGACTTTTGCTTCATTTCGTACTTTTACAAATAAATCGCCATGTGAAGCAGGAAAATTTGGTTATCATTCTGATCGCTTAGTAATCAGAATTTTTTCATTGGCAGACAAGCTGTGCACATAGTGCAGTCCAATTTCTTTAGAATAATATGAAACATGGTGTCATGTTGGATTGTCAGTTGACTCTTACACATTCTTTTTTTGAATATTCATCAAAATATTCAGCTTATGCTACAAGGTGTCACCATTAATAATGGAGACTACAAATTGCTCATGATAAATGCAGTTTGCGATCTGGATGCCAAAAATTGTATGTTGTAGTGATGCCAAAACTGTGCTGGTGAAAAGTAAGAGATATCACATTTGTAAGAAACGTTTGCGGACTGGGATTCTTCCGAACATATAGAATTCAAACAACGGGTTTACTAAGCACTTGAAACAAATGGTCTCACTGTTGACAACTTTCTTGAAAAACTCGCTAGTAAAATTTGGAGACTGACTGGTCACCATTTCATTTCAAAAGATGAAGGCAAATATTTGAAGTCATTGAAAGCTGGCCTAAAAGAAACTGAACTGACCACACTAATGGATTTTGCTGAGAATTACTCATCATCGGTCAATGCTCACGTCCCTTTTGTCCTACCTCCGGTGTACCTCAAGGCTGTGTTCTCGGCTCACTTTCTCTTCAATGCTTTTAAATATGACCTTCCTAATCATGTCATGTTTTCCAATATGCTGCTCAAGGCTTTCAATGGGAGAATTCACAATCCACAGTGCATCCGATTATATCGATAAAGAGCGTGTGATGCAAATTGTCAACTGTTGCATAATTTCTGATCATATGCAACATGATACGGTTTCTATGAACATCTTCATTCGGAAGTACATTTCTAGGGCCTTATATGCCAGCGATGAAAAACCAACCCTACATTTTCAGAGGGTTTGAAGCATGCTCTTTATAATGAAAACGATTAAAAAAGTATCCAGAAGTTATGTATGTTTTTGTAAAAGTGGGATAAAAATACATTATTTTGGCATTTTCACAAAAATGAGCAACTTTACACTGAATTCCTGAACTAATGAAATATATTAGGATAATGAAATTTTCTGTTTAAAAAGCCTGTATTCATAATTTATTGTGTGCAAAGTTTCACGTTTATCATATCTTTATTTCCAAAGGTATAACAAACCAAACGTAATATTTTTTCGAGCTGCAAATTTTTGGGCCAAGTGTGCTCCAAATTTTCTTCATGGAAATCGCTCATGAATTGATTTTTATTATTTTGTTCAATAGAGCGCAGAAAGTTGTATAAGATGGCAATGTTACGTCTCTCTCAATAAACGTTTGCCGGAGATATTGTATTTAAAAGTTTCAAAGTTCTCAAAATCACGGATTCATACTGTAGAAGGCTGCAGTGGGAGGGGGGATCAAACAAATTACTTAATCTCAGCAAGTATTGCTTCAATGAACGTAAAATTTATCAATGTTTATTGGGGACAGGTATGAATGTCTTCATAAAATTTCATAGAAATCTGTGATGGGCAGGCATGAACTACCAGCCCCATTGACATGGAATGGTCCTGAGTTATATTTCCACTATCATCTTGCATTTTACATGCTTGGATTTATCAGCAGAATAACTAATTTATTCCAAAGATCCACTGCTTTACAGTTTTATTTGAAACTTTTGTCATCCCACATCTTCTTTTCTGTTACTGTGTGTGGAATCACTTAACACAAACTAATCTCAAAAAACTCCATGTTTTCTCACGCTTCTGTAAAATTATTTTCGGACGCTATTTTATACATCATGTGAACTTTAACATACGAGGGTAGTGCAGAAAGTAATGCACCGCAATTTTTTTCTCCTTCCCCAACAATTGTACGAATACGAAACTTGAGATATGCATTCTTGGAAGTTTCGGAGTGCGCAAATTTTCCTTTTCTTCCGACAGTTACCGTACGTGTAGCAATAGAACAACATGGCGTCTATAAGTGATGTAAATTACAAGCAGCGTATCGTCATTGAATTTCTCGCTGCGGAGTAAGAAATGGTTGAAAACAATCACAAACGTTTATGTGCTGTATATGGAGCATCAGCAGGTGTTAGAATTGCGGTTAGTCACTTGGCACAAGGGTGAGGCCATCAGAAAGTGGTTTGGTTGAGCTCCAAGATTTGCCGCGGGCGGGGCGGCCATCCTTGGCTGTCATAGCTGGCAAGATGCATCGTGCTGATGTGCTCATTCATCAGGACCAACGCAGAATGACTCGGCAATTGGCGCTGGAGATGTCAACAGCAAAGGAAATGTGGGTGATATCAATCGTGCTCTTGATTACACAAAAGCGTATTCACGATGGGTTCCACACTGTCTTACGGAAAAACACAAAGCTCTGAGAAAAAGATTTTATTCTGAGTTGCTGCAGCGTTTTGAAGCTGAGGGGAACCCATTTAAAAGCTGGAGGGAACCCGTTTAAAAGCTGGGCGCACCATTTTGAGCCCGAAATAAAATGACAATCAATGGAATGGCGTCATCTGTACTCTCCACAGAAGAAAAAAATATAAAACAACTGCTTCTGCTGGTAAGGTAATGATCACTTTGTTTTTTGGGACTGTGTTGGTGTCATGGTCATTGATGTGATGCCGAGAGGCAGCGCCATTAATTCTGAGGCATATGTGAACACATTAACTAAACTCAAAAAGCGCTTCCAGCTGCTTGGACGCCATAACAACCCAGCTGATGTTTGCTTCAACATGATAACGCTCGCTCTTACACCAGTTTGAGGACATGGGAACACATCACGAAACAGGGTTGGACACTGTATGACCTAGCGCCTTCAGCCTTTAACTTATTTGGGCCATTGAAGAAAGCCATTCGTGGAAGACATTTTGAGAATGACGAGGAGGTGATTTGCACAGTGAAGACGTAACTGCGTGAACAGAACAAGGACTGGTACCAACAGGGCATACACGCCTTTGTGTCTCGCTAAAAGAAGGCCATAGAACGGGAAGGAGATTATGTGGAATAATAGGGTGTAGAAGAAACATCATTATTTCGTGTGTATAAGTTTCATTGTGTTCAATGAATAATTGTTGAAAAAAATCGTTGTGCATTACTTTCTGGGCTACCCTCATATATAGGTCACCCTTGAATGGTCCAGAACTTGATCAAAGCAATATAAGAATTATTTTCATCTTCACTTTGCGTTTCTCAATGGCTATTCCAAATATCATCACCTAACTGTTTATTTTCATCTTCTTCATTATTAATCTTTAATATGGAATTGGGTTTGTACATTTTTCTTACTCGACTCTTTTTTAATATCCTATTACCAGCTATTCTTATTTTAGACTCCTGTCCTGGTAATTGATGGATAAATTGCGATGGAATGAAATATTTTACAGGTCTGGTAATCCTATTATAATGTATTAAACCTTGCAATGACACAAATCCTGGGGCAAGTGCTCTTATTAACTCTTCATTAACATTAAAATTCTCTTATCGATTCCTTATCTGGACTCTCTACTCATTTAATTTCTTTTGCAACATTTCGAGCAGTTCTTTTAACTGGTATATTTGGATACTACATCCGACTTCCAATACATAATTAGGCCGGCCAGGTGGCCAAGAGGGCTAGGGCGTAGGCTTTCTAGTTCTTAAGTCCGCCTGGCAGTGGGTTCGAATTCCGCCTTGGGCATGATGTTTGTGTTCGTCCCGGGCTGCGTAAGATATAACTTTTGTAAAAGGCGCAAAATGACCTAAGTAGTCGACGCCTTAATTTCTAGAACCCCCCCCCTCAATACATAATTAACTCCTATTTTCTTATTCTCATTAAATATATTTTCTGCTTGCTCATAGATATTTTCTATTTGAGCTAACAATTGTCTTTCTTCTAAATCGCGACACTCTTTACATTCGGAGATTTTGTTCTTTGAAAAATTTGTAAAAACTGATGGCCATTTAACATTAATTTGCAACCAATACTCCAGCTGAATACTGGTTAAGGCATGGTATTTAGAGGACAAGCTATTAACTTAAGGTCCGGGAAAATTATTTAATAACTCTTCACAAAACTCACTAATACAATCCACGCTTCCCTTTCCATATGGAGCTGATTTCCCGGTGTCACATTCACTGGTTTTTATGCATCTGTCAGCTGATACGAAATCAGCACTCTCCATAAAGTTCATTGGAAGCACTTGAGTTTCTGTTTCATCCCGGCCAGCTAATTCTTCGTGCCTCCTGACGTTTAATCGGTTTCTCATACTCCTCTCGACTGACTTCTCTTCCTTTCTTCTCCTCTCCGATGTCATCTTTCCTCTTCTCTCATTGGTTGTTCTCCTGTTACATTTTATAGCGTCGATGGAAAAAGTACGTTTAAAATGTACGTGTATTTCATCGACGCTTAGGAGTATGACGTCACAGAATTGTTGTGTCTGTCCTACTTCGGCACTCTATTCTTGGGATGGAGGTGGGGGAGTCGTTGGTATCAGAAATTTCTATCGTATTCGCATTGAAGTTCTTCTCCGACCAATTTTCTACGATGGATTCTGCGCCACATGTGCTTTGCTGATGAGACTTTTGCCTGAGTTTCTTCAGTGCAGAGACCATCTTCCTGAGTCTGGTTTGCTCCCCGACATTCGCGTTGCTACTTTCAAACCTAAGTCTCGTTCTCCTCGCTGTCTTCGTCGAGACGCCACGAAGTTTAGTGATAGCTTACCATCCAAATCTTCATATGCCTTCTTGTTCAGCGTTTTCTCGTGTCAGTCGCTTATAGGCTTTTGCCTACGTCTTTTTTCGGTGGTAGTTTCGTCTATCTCCGCTTTTCCACCAGCCAAGTTGATGTCCTCGTCTTTCTGCCATCTCACGCTCTCTTCACTTGATCTTCTCGAGTTGATCTCTTGGTGACGATCTCCTCCTCTGTCACAGAGTATGGAACACGTCACGACCTTCAAACTGAACGGTTTACCACGTGACACAGAGCCTCGTCTAAATGGAAAGAATATCAAGTCGATAGGTAGGCCATCTCACCTCGTTTTAGTCGCTCTATCATCTTTCCTGTAGGACTCAGCAACAAGAGGTGGTCCTCCAGTATTTATTGTCAGATTTAATGGACAACTTTAAAAGGTTCATTGGTGAAAATCTACAAGCTGACGTTATCATTCTATGACCTCAACAGAACAGTGTTTTTCCTATCATGGCCGCTTCCATGTCTTCTTATCCGCCAATTTCACCCAGCTGCCTCATCGCCAAGCTACTGTATCTTTTTCTAGATTTCCGTACTCAAACTGTCAACGGACCCTAATACTAAGCCTCCGCTGTCCGTCCATCCGAAATTTTAAGGGCTGTACTTTTGAGCGTTAATAGGTAGCTACGTGAAATTTACAGAATATGTGTTATTATGCAGATTGTGTAACAAATAATAAAAAATGTAATAAAAAATAAAAATATAAATGTTTTAATGTTTGTATTTGGTAAACGTAGGCAATGGATTACCATCACCGATTTCTGACTGTGAGGGTTAAATGTTTTTGGATCAAATAAAATTTATTTATCTCCACACAGAAGTACTGGGACGAGTGTTTTTTCAAATTAATAGCAGAGATTTTAATAATCTAAGTAGGATAAATTACAATTAAACTATAATTGAATATAACCACAAATATTCGAAAGTTCTCAAACGTAAGTATAAATAAAAGTTTTTCTAATTTCAAAAGAAAATAAAACAAGTTATACATCCAACAAAGTTGCTTCAATTTGTACAGTGATAATCTTCCTCGCTGATTTTTCTCGAAAGGTACAACGTTCAAATAAACTCAATGGAAAAACGTTACACCTGGTATCGCCACACAATAGCATCAGATCGTGAAACTCCAGTAAGCTGATGATGGGTGCAGTGTTACCAGATTTAGTAAATTTTTTAAAGCGCTTGTCCTTGTTTTCATTGTTTTGTGTATTGTTTAACAATGTCCAACAAAGGACAAGGGCTTTAAAAATTTTACTAAATCTGGCAAAACTGGATGGGTGAAATACAGAATTTACTCTACCAACAATGATGAGTTATAAGCACTTCGACGTGGCTTACGAATTTCCTAGTTCAAATTTCGGAAATAGAAAAAGGATTAAGTTCATATAGAAAATTTTAGCATTAAATATAGCAACGCAATGATTCAAATTGAGATAATGTCCATAGCAATAAATGACCTGTAAAGTTAAGTGTAAACTCTAGACATTAAAGCTACTGCTGCTGCTCCTTTTTAAATCGGATAAAGAAATCTAACTGAGTGACTAATTAACAGCCGTATTAAGAGATGGCGTCAAATCCAGTTAAAACTAAACCACAATAAGCAATCTTTGGTTTAATTAAAATCATAGCTAGCTTGTTCTGGAGCCAAGACATAAACTTAATCACAATAACGCCAGATGGAAACACTCAAGCTAGCATTGATGCGTATCCCACAAGGAACGTCGAGGTAATAGCATTCCAATTGAAATATAAAAGAACGAAAAATTTTAGAAGCAACAAAAATAATTGAATAGCGCAAGAGCTATTTATACTTTCCTTTTCATGAGCGCCAGAGCTCTACCAACGTAATTAAAGCAATTCAAAATATATGTAGGGACTAAAATACACTAAAAGTATTCTCCAGTAAGTATGACTAAAATACACTAAAAGTATCGTAAAAGAATTCTCCAGGTACCATTGAATGCTCCTCACCGAATTTAAATACAGAGTGCAATGGCCTTTGCCACCTAAGACGAATCCATTCAGTCCGTAAGGAAATATACCTTTTGCTCGTCGTAGTTCATATTACAAACCATTTACTGAATTAATATTGTTAATTCTAATCCAGTAGTATACCTGCAGACTAGTTATAGCATAGATATATGAAGGCGGTAAACTTACATCTGGTTCAGAGCCGTTTAGCAGGATTCCTCTTTGCAACACACTTTCCCTTGCCATCTCGCTCGCCTGTGATGAATTACGCCGTACGTTAGTTACCTCCTCGCCATCGCCAGGATCCTCGGCAGCCAGACTAATCCGTTCCGACGTTAACAATTCTTCCCCTGGCCTCTCGAGCCTTTCTTCATGTAATCTGGATTCCCACCTTCTATCCATCCGAACTCCATCATTTCTCATCGTGAAAGACCTCTTCCTTTTCTTCTTATCTCTCCACCTGACCTTTATTGATCTCTATTGGATCTTTCTTTGTTACGTCGCATTTCGTAATTCGCGTCTCTTCTCTGACTGAATACGATCGTCTTTTTACGTTGATGAGAAGTACGACTTAACACACTCCCCTGGGGGGAATGCAGTGAAAATATTGGCTTTTGAGACTGCGTTTCTCCAATTTCAAAGCTTCTTGCTTTTTTGTCACTGATAAATAAGCAGTTTATCATTGTGCTCTTTTCTTGCCTTCTAATTCGTCTCTTATATTTTTTTCTCTCACAGATTTCTTCACCTTACAATTCCTTGGAATATTGCTTTTTTGCAAACTTGGAATTATAAAAGTACATTGTTTCAATTCTTTTATAACGGATACTTCCTAAATTTATCTTTTTACCATTAATATTATTTAACGACTTAGCCTTTGATCTATAGCTCTTAAAATGATTTGAACTACTGCGGTTTTACGCCTTGAATTTGCTTCGGACTCCTTATCCATTGGCTTCCTTATTTTTTTATCCTTATTACTTCCTGGCGTTATACAGGGTGTTTTTGAATTGAGTACAGATTTTTTGGGAGATGATAGAAGAGGTCCTTAGAAGTATTTTATGTCATATGAACATGGGGTCCCCGCAGCTCCGTTTACTTACAATACTGCATTGAACAATGAAATGACACCGGGACGCAGTGTGCGTTGGTAGGCCTAGATTATTTTATTTTTAACAATTAACACAAGCAATCTACTGTAATAACTTTTAAAGTAATTGCTTGCAAAGAAATTTCAAGATGCACGTGCTTGTTTGTTGAAAAGTCTTAGGACAAACTTCGTCAAGGAGATTCCATGGTATCCAACCCCTTTGTAAAATACGATTAGTCCATATGTAAATGGCGGTCATTTCGAATAATTACTGTAAAAGTCATACAGTAGATTGCTTGTGTTAATTGTTAAAAATAAAATAATCTAGGCCTACCAACGCACACTGCGTCCGGGTGTCATTTGATTGTTCAATGCAGTATTGTAAGTAAACGGAGCTGCGGGGACCCCATGTTCATATGACAAAAAATACTTCTAAGGACCTCTTCTATCATCTCCCAAAAAATCTGTACTCAATTCAAAAACACCCTGTATAATTCCTATTGATTACTACTTTTTCTTCTATTACTTCATGGAAACTGTCGTGACTTATTTCCCTTGCACTCTTATTTAAATTACTATTATTTCTTTTACCAACACCCTTGACTAACTCTTCAATTCGAACCAAACTGTCTTTGATTTCTTTGAGTGCGTCATTTAACATTTGGCGCTCTATGTAATCGGAGTTTTTCTGATTCCCCCTTTGACTACAGCGACACAACTTTTCTTCATTTTCGCTTTGCGCTTCATAGTAACTAGGCCAATTAACATTAAACCATTGCTTATTTTCTTTTTCTTTAATGGTATTTCCTAATATGGCGTTAGATTTATGTTTTCTCCTCTTCGATCGCTTTTTAAAATCCTATTACCACTATTTTCTATCTCAGATTCTTGTCTTAGTAATTTAACAGAATGAAATTTTCCACAGGACTACTAATTTTATCGTAATTTACCAATCCTTGCAGTGGTACAAATCATTGGGAAAGAGCCCTTGTCAGTTTTTCACTAACAAACAACTTCTCTGGGGGCTTCTTATATGGAATCGAGGTATCAGTTACACTTGACGCTTGAATCTCTTCATTTTTGACTACCGTAATAGCGTCTTTCTCCATGTAACCTTGACAATGATTTATCAAATTATCGTTGAATTCTCCTATGTCGATTAATTTATTTTGTAACATTTCAGATAATCCTTTTAATTGCCATACCTGGACATTATTTCTAAATTCCAGCAAATACGTGATTTCTATTTTCTCATTCTTATTGAATACGCTTTTCATTTGTTCATGCACTTCAATTGTTAATTGAACTAACACTTGATCTTTTACTACTTCACAACTGCACTCAAAGCCGAGCTTTTGTTCTTTGAAAAATCATTAAAGGTAAATGTCTCTTTAACGCCACTACTATTTTCCTTCTCTTTACTTACTTTCTTGGTAACTACACGAAGGTGCGCAATATCACTAACACGGCCGCTGATTTTGTTAAGTCCGAATTTTTCCAACTTGTTACAACTCTATTTTTTTTACAATTATACACTACTGATATATTCGGCAGGTCACTAATAACCTAATCAGAATATTGCTCCTCTAACTTATAATACTCCTTATCAAAAGGTTCTGCTGCCACATCACTAATATTACCAGTATCTTGCTGTGAAAAATTATAGCTTATTCGATTTACTGCCGACGTATCCGCAGTAGATTTAACGTAACCTTTCTCCGCCCAATCTAAATTATCGCGCTCATTTTCAGGACGCAAAATCGCTGCAGTAATTTTCATTGCCTCTTCTAAATTTTGAGGTTGCGTCGTTTCTAAGCACTCCCTCATCTTTGTTGAGAAAGCATCACAGTACAAATCCATTTTTTCTGAGAGAAGATATTTAACTTGCTACTCTGGTATACCATCTGTTAGAGCTATCAATGTCAGTAAACTTAAAGCTCATTTCGCTTAATTCATTAATACGCTGATTTTCCAAATCGCTGGCTGACTGAAATTACTTTGGGTACTACTCCAACAAGCTTCATTAATCACCATATTAATTGAAAATGCTTTATTGCAACCAGCCCCATCTTTTTTGAAGTGAAGCTTAATTCTTATTTTACGCTTCTTTTTTCTTCTGAACTTTGATGACTCGGCATAATTGTAAATTTCTCTTTAACCACTCCCTCTCTTTTCAGTTCCTTCCTGAAAATACTACTTTATTTTGTCATACATAATTCATTACCTAAATCTTCAAACTTGCTTAAATGAAAAACTGCATCGTATGGCAAAGTTATGCACAGATATGTATAAATTAACGCGGGACTTGTGATACTATAATCGTTCATTATTTGCTTGAACCTGTTTAAATGGTTCGTAATAGGTCTTCCATAATATTGTAACACCTGAATGTGGTAAATCACTTTAGAATTATGCGTCCTCATATTTCGTGGACTCATACTTCACTCTTTTTTTTTTTTGAAAAAACGACGCAGTCTAGCCTTAACCTAATTACTTACGTCGATGTCTTCACTTAAAACACCCAAAACTTGCTTTCGTCAGGCCTTCTGTCTCCAGACTGCTTGTACCTCCGCCCTCTTGCTCATCTACCTCAATGGCTACACGACTTCGCCAAATTCATTAACGATGCACATCCTGCAGCTGATAAATGAAAACTACACCATAAGTCACAATGCAGATAGCTCTTAGGTACTATCTTACAGAGTCTAGCAATTACTGGTAGAAACTTCTTAAACACTTAAAGTATGGTGACAAAGCATAACGCAGGGCACTCAGAAGCCGATATGTCTCTTACGCCTCTGCTACCAAAGCTATTTCTACGTCTACAGGACTTCTGTGAGGGTTAAATTTTATTAGCAAATAATATATAGGGTAGATGTACCAGTAGTTGACAGTGTACCAGTAATTGACAATTAACGATTTAAAGGCTTTTAATAAAGTAACAGGGCAAGAAAAGGGACTGGCGTTGCCACCTCGTATTAAACAATGTATCAGGCTTCCCAGAACAGCAAAAAACTAGGAACTTTGCTCCCTATTATGGCCGCAAACACATGTTGATTGTTCAATGCCTTCACGAGTCGAAAAAAACTTTGTAATGAACCACTACGCGAGGGTTTGATTACTTGGATTTATTTCATGAATGCAGTATTTGTTATGCAGTATTTGTTATTAATTTTACGTGAACCTTTTTGTGTGATCGCTGGACAATACTTCTAATAGCAACAGAATTTCAGATGACCAATGTGTTAACTATTTTAATGCACCGTCAACTACTAGAACCCAGATATGTAGTGTCACTAGTAGTTGACATAACTTGTCAATTATTGATAATTTGTGTGTTTAAAAAAAACGAACAAAAATATACTAATGTGATATAGAACATAGAGTAATAATAAAGGAAACATGATGGTTTTAAGTGTAGGCTAACCTCTTAATTTCCGTTAATTGACCTAGCTGTGTCAATTATAGGAACTTAACTGTCAATTTCTAGATCATCCACTTTGACATAAATCTTTTAGACCCTATTCGCCGATTCTTTTTGTTGGTCCTGAATCTTGTCACAGAGACGATCAACAGATAGCCCAGGACAGGTTATCTTCCAATAAGAAAACTACTATGATAAGACGTAGCATAGGATGAATTGGATGAATTTTGCAAATGGGAGAACTATCATCAAAAATGAAGTTTTTCTACGAACAATTTGTTGGCCAAGAAGTGATGATATTGCACTACTGGAAAACACTTTCATTTTTTATGGTCCTTGCACTCTACATGGGAGTGGTCTGATTTTATTTATTAT
>JAHWFO010109515.1:0-17090 GCA_023313115.1 Rhysida immarginata
TGAATGTAAACTACTGACTGAGCAATCTGCTATATTGCTACTGAATAAAGATCTGAACGTAAGACTTTAATAAATACAATTAAACAATTAACTGGATAAAATACAGAATTTAGATTAAATTAATCAGGGTTCTTTACGTATTATATGACTGTTCTAAATTACGTTATATTTGTCCTTCCCACTGTTTGATAGAATAATCCTTCCCAAAATATGAATGTAATATATAAAATAGAAAGAAGGAAATCATGTGAGGAATTAAAGAATTGGCCATTGAGACATTAAATTGGAAATGGGCTGTACCGTGTCTTCTCAATCTGTCTGCTCTTGGATCTCTCTCGTCCTCTCTGCTACAACAGCTTGGCGGGAGGGGGGTCGTCCTCGTCCAACGGAGTGGCTCACAGGAAGATCGTCTCTGGCTTCTTGTACTGGATCTGGGTACTCCACGGGGCTCGGTACACATTCTTGCAACATCCCTCGCAAACCATGAAATTATTGGAATTGATGACGCTGGTTCTCAGCTCGATAGAAACTCTTCAAAAACACCTCGATAACGCGAGCTAACTAAATTTCAACTTGACGGTTACATTTTCATAAACTACAATTCAAACTGGATTAATACTAAAAATTTAAACTTCCCATCTGGAATCCTAAGACTACCAGATGTAGGCCGAATTAGTATATAAATTTATGAGTCGTTCGCCGCACACTCGGCTACGGGAATCGTTACATTGCTACTGACTAAACTCTTTCACTTAGCATAACCGAACTAACAATTTCGATGTTCGATAGCCAATCAAACTTCGGCATCCACGTGATCATTCCCTGTCTCCTTTCTCTCTTCAAAATCCAAAGTTCAATCCTTACATTCATCTTTCTTGCTTTCTATCTGTTCATCCGGTTTCCGATTCACTTGTCCTACACTGCCCATATAATTTCTATCCTTGAATATGATTCTAACGATCAAAACAAGCTGTGTAAGCTGACTCTTGCTTTCTCCTTCTGACAAACCTTAAAACTTGGCTTCTTATTAACAACTCCTTACACCTACGCATAAAAAATATTTAAAACAATTAATACTTTATTTAATTCTTTCTCTGCATAAAAACTCTTCTAAACTTTATATAAACTCTTAACTTCTGAATCTAAATAGACAATCCTGAACGCGAATATTAAAATAGCTCATTTGCATAAATAATCTGAATATTCAAATTCTAGCTAATTAATTCTCAAAACCTTATATCACAATATTCTGTTGTCTTAGCCGATTACGAGGCATTGACCCTTTTAATTAACAATAAATTTATTTTCTTCTCTATCTCTCGTCCCCCTTCTGGTCTCTTTTCTGCCTTTTGTTCCTTCTTGTCTTCAGCATTATTTGACCTACAAAAATCCGGGAAAACACTTATTTTAATCGGTGATTTTAAAATCGATTTTAATAAACCTTCTTCTTCACTAAATCAACTTTTAGATCCAATAACCCGTTCCGGACTCTTACCATCTACCTTCTCTTTTTCTCATTATTCCTCTCAGTATAATTCCTACTCTGCCATTGACTCTTGTTTTATGAACTCTGATTCAGTTCTTTTCAGTAGTTTTATCGATATGTCTATTTCTGACCATTTTCCCTTACTCACTGTTCTTAACCCTCGTTTTCCTAATATCTCACGGAATACCCATGTCTGTAAGCGTTTAATTACTCATAATCGTATCTCTATTCTACAATCTTTTCTAGCTTTAACTGATTGGAACAGTCTTTTTTCTGATTTAACCGACACAAACCAGCTTTTTGCTTGTTTTTTATCTCATTTTCAGCTTGGATATGACCGCTACTTCACTTTATATTCTCGCTCATCTACTAACTCTACCGCCACCATTCATAAACCTTGGATTTCAGGTGACATTTTAGCGCTTATTAAAAGGAAAAATGCCTTATACAGGAAATATCGTAAAAATCCATCTCCTAACGCTTTTAACAAGTTCAAACTTTATTCTAACACCGTAAAAAATAGTATTATAATTTCCAAGCGTTCTTACTATGATTCCTTGTTCTCCCGCCTTCAACTTAGTAAAGATAAATGGCGTCTCTTGAAGTCTTTGACTCATGGCTCTACCTTACCTTCCTCCCCTTTTTCCAACCCTGACTTAGTCTCTTCTTCTTCTCTTACGGACTTCCTTCATGCTTTACTACCTCCTGTAACTGATTCTTCTTTTTCTTCTGACATTAGTTATCCCTTTCAACTTCCCGCCCCTCCTTCTAGTTTTTATGCTATTCCCATGGTTGAAGATGAAGTCCTCAATGTTATTACCCATCTAAAATCTTCCCCCGTGCCGGACCCCCTCGGATTCCGCTCTGATGTCATTATTGCAATAAAACATGTCCTTGCTTTTCCTCTTTCTTTCATCTTTAACCACTCAATCAGTACCGGTACTTATCCAACTATCTTAAAATCAGCCCGTGTTGTGCCGATATTCAAGAAAGGTGATCCTGGTTCTTACTCTAATTATCGCCCCATTACTGTACTACCTGTGTTTTCAAAAATTTTTGAAAAAATTTTCTTTGCTCGTTTTTCGCAGTTTATTTTTAATCACAATTTTCTTTCCCCTTGTCAGCATGGTTTTGTTCCTAATAGGAATGTGGAAACGGCATGTCACGAATTACTCAAACATCTCTCGTCCGAAATGGCCCGTAACAAATTTGTTGCATCTATATTCATTGATTTTACAAAAGCATTTGACTCTATACCTATCCATTTACTTCTTTTTAAATTACATTCTTTTTACGGTGTTCGGGGTTTGCCTTTTTAATGGCTTACTAGTTTTCTTTCTAATCGTAAATATCACTTAGCTCACTCTGGTAAATCCTCCTTTACTATTACTAGGAATCCTCTAGTAATTATCGATCCTCTCTCCGCTCCTTTTCATCCTCTTTATAAATGACCTACCTTTAATCTACACTGCTATTAAAACAATTTTGTACGCTGATGATGTTTCGTTAGTATTATCTAATTCCGATATTTCGCATTTATTAAATTCGATCAATGAATCATTCGTCAAACTTAGCCATTGGTGCTTTACGAACTCTCTTACTGTTAATATTGTTAAGACTAAGCTGATGTTTTTCCATCAGCGTAATAAACGTAACATACCTGTATCTCCCTTGGTCTATTATGACAACTGCATTATTGCTACTACTTCAGTTTTTACCTATCTTGGACTTACTTGATCCTCAGACTTATCATGGGACTCCCATGTTGATGCATTGGTAGTTAAACTTAACAAAAAACAAGGTATCATCTCCAGACTTTACTAGCTTCCTTCCAATATTCTGTTGTTGTTATATTATTCTTGGATCCACTCGTCATTATGCTACGGTGTAATATTCTGGGGATCAACCACTGCTACCAATCTTTCTCGACTATTTAAATTACAAAAGTGGTTCCTCCGCACTCTTCTTAATCTCCCCAAATTTTCTTCTGTTTCTCATTACTTTTCTTCGCTATTTATACTTACAATATATCAAATTTACTTTTTGTCCGTGTGCTCGTTTATTTACAAAACCTCTAATTCTCTCTTATTGCTTTCTTCCCCCTTATCAATATGTTTTAATCGTGACACCCATAACCATTATACTCGTCTTTCTAATGAGATTCGTCCGCCGTCTTCGACCCGTAATTATAGAAACAATTGCGTTTCGTTTATCGGAGTTAGATGCTGGGCTTCCTTACCATCCGAAATCCGCTCTCTATTTCCTTACTCATCTTTTCGTAACTCTCTAAGGAATTATTGTCTGTCCCACGTGCCTTTGGGCAGAATTTTTTCGCGTTAACTTTTTTTTTTTAAATTTCTCTCTGTTATCTACATATATTCTGCTATAACCAGGTATTATATGATAGTCATTAGAAATTTTATATAATTCTTTTATAACTATAATTACAGTATATTCTACAACATCTATGCTACATAATGATTGTTCACTTTACAATGTACTTTATAGTAGTTATAATTTCCCTTTTTAATTTTGTGTAACTTATAATGTTTTTCCATTGGCTTATATCTTGGATATTTTGTTGCCCCATCTATAATATCTACAATATCTGTAATATTCTAACATTTGTTTAGTTTTTCCCATTTAACATCCCATGTGGTTATTTAGATGTTTCTGTAAAGGTGCCCTTGAGGCCTAACTCGTCGGTTTTTAACCATGCGGGCCTCATTGGGCACTATAATTCTGTTTTCTAACCTTTAAATAAATAAATAAATAAATAAATAAATAAATAAATATTGCACGAACAACTGAGCTGAGAAAGGTCAACAGGCGGGTTCATGTCCGAGAATTGACTTTAATAATGAACATCAGCAATGGCGGTGTGGAGACCATCAACCACGATAAGCTGAAATTCAAGATGACACCGTCCGCAACGAAAGTGTTGGCGTCTATATTCTGGGACATTAAGAGTATCATTCATGTGAATTTTCTGAAAAAAACGTCGATGCCTAAATGCACCTTACTACTGTGACATTTTGAGAACATCCCTGAAGCCAGTATTAAGGAAAAAGCGACCAGGATTCCTTACTAGTGGTATTAGTTTTCTGCAAGATAATGCCACATCACACACAGCCAAACTGACGGACCTTAAATGGCACATCTACATTACATTCTCCAAACAGCCCGGATCTCTCTCTTTGCGACCATCAACATTTTTGAACATCGAAAGAGGTCTTGGGAGGGCAGAGATTTGGCTGCAATGTGGAAGTGAAAAAGGCTCTACTGACGTGTTTCGACATCAGCCTGAAGATTTCTACAAAACCGCTATCCAGTTCCTCCCAGAACGCTGGAAAAATTGTGTAGAGAAGCAAGGAGAGTTCTTTCACAAATAACTGCTGTGTGTTTATTGGTAGATTCCTGATTTTATATAAAATAAAGTCCAGGTTAAATTTGAACGCCCCTAATACATTCATTTTTAACTCGTCGTTACTTGTTGTTCCATATGTATCATGCTTCATCTTTGCATTGAAAATTTCCAAATAGTACCATAGTGGTATCATTAGCATAGGTTCCCCTGAATAAAAATCGACCATCATCGCACATATTAATTACCATTATATATTCGTTCATGGCCTGGCGTTACAAATAGTCTGATATATTCCATGACATATCTTAACTTTGAAATTTTTCATTAGAACATGTACCATTAAATCAAATTCTACTATCTTCGAACTTTATATTTATTCTTTTATATTCGTCCATAACAGGTCGTTCCGAGTCGTTTGATATATCACTTGCCATAACCTAGCAGTGAAAATTTCTAATGGTACCATAATTGTATCAACAGCACAGTTACCCCTGAATAATAACACTATGCTGCATGATTTTTGCTGAGTGGAAGATAATACATGTTTCTATGCCAGTTTTTTATGCTGATTTCGAAAATGTAATTATTTTTTTTGTATCACGTACAGTTTTTGAAATATTTAAATTTTATCTTTTTCAGATTAGTGAAATTGCGTGATATTGGTGCCTGACTCCTTCAAATACAAAAGACTACTGATTAAAGCTGGGAACTGATTTATGGTTACAATTACTATTACAAGCTTGTTTTTGTTATAAGAACAGTATATATAGTGAACAGTGTTTAAGTTTAAGCAGTTATACCAGCCAAAATGAGTGCCAGTAGACGTAGTTGTGTAAATAATCCTGATATATTTTGCTATATCTGTGGCAGCTTTATTCCTGCAAAGAAGAGACAAAATATAACTCCTTTTGTTATAAATGCATATCATGCTTATTTTGGCATGAAGTTAGGAGACCAGGACAAGCCTTGGGCTCCCCATACAGTGTGCTGGAACTGCATTGAGGGACTGCGACATTGGAAAAATGGAAAAAGAAGTTCAATGGGTTTTGGTGTGCCTATGGTATGGAGAGAACCTCAGAATCACCTCAGTGACTGTTATTTCTGCATTGTCAAGGTAGATGGATATAATGCAAAAAATAAAAAGGGCATAATATATCCTAACCTACCATTAGCACTGAGACCAATTCCACACAGTGATGACATTCCTGTGCCAACACCACCAGATACTCTTGAAGATGTTTCAGAGCAAAGTGACCCTGAACTTGGTGCAGCTGAAGTACTGAAAGAAGATGAGTGCTATGCCCCAGAAGTAGAAGAAAATAGGCCGCAGTTATTCACACAAGAAGAGCTCAATGACTTGGTGAGGGATTTAAATTTGACAAAGGATGGAGCAGAACTCTTTGGTTCAAGATTAAAAGCAAAGAATCTTTTAAGCCCAGGAACTTTTTTCTCTTGGTATCGCCACAGAGAGCATGAATTACTTCCATATTTTGCAGAAGAAGAAACTATCGTGTATTGCTGTAACATTCCTGATTTTCTTAAGTATTTTGGAGTGGATCACAAGCCGGAAGAATGGAGACTGTTCATTGACTCATCTAAAACTAGTCTAAAAGGTGTATTGCTTCACAATGGAAATTTATATGCTTCCATTCCTGTTGCTCATTCTGTTCATTTAAAGGAAACGTATGAAAATGTGAAGAAGTTATTGGTATGCATTGGATATGAGCAATACAAGTGGCAACTGTGTGGTGACTTCAAGATCATCGGCATGCTTCTTGGGCAACAGGCAGGTTACACAAAGATGCCATGTTTCTTATGTGAGTGGGACAGTAGAGCAAAGGAAAAGCACTGGATAGTGAAAATTTGGCCAGAAAGAAAGGATCTTGCACCAGGCTTGAAGAACATTTTGAACGAACCACTAGTAGATCCAAAGAAAGTGTTATTGCCTCCTTTGCATATTAAACTGGGGTTGATGAAGCAGTTTGTAAAGGCTGTAACTCCAAATGGCCCCTCCAAATGGCTCCAAAGGTAATATCCAGTACCTTTCAAAGAAATTTCCCAAGATAACTTCTGAAAAGATAAAAGCTGGAATATTTGTTGGCCCTCAAATTCGTAAACTGATGAATGACTCTGAATTTGAAAAAACCATGACAAAAAAGGAGAAGGCAGCATGGCAGAGTTTTAAGTGTGTTGTTGATGGTTTTTTAGGAAATTACAGGGACCCTCAATACAAAACCAAAGTTAATAAGATGCTGGAAAACTTTAAAAGACTTGGTTGAAATATGAGTGTTAAAGTGCATTTTTTACATTCTCATTTGAACTATTTCTCCGAGAATTTAGGAGATCTGAGTGAAGAGCATGGTGAGAGATTCCATCAAGACATCAAAGAAATGGAGCAAAGATATCAAGGTAGATGGAATACAAATATGATGGCAGATTTTTGTTGGATTCTAAAACGGGAATGTCAATCAACAAATAAGTCAAGAAAATCGAGAAAAAGGAAGTTTCAATAGAGGGCATATTGTTCCAACCTTGGTTATTTTTAGTGTTGAAACATACCATGTGAGTGGTTTTACCTTTTTTTGTCAGATGGTATTATTCCTTTTGCTCTTATTGGTAATTGTATGTAACAAAAAATTGATTAGTGAAGTAAACAAAATTTACACGACAAAGAAAATAGTTTAATCATTTGTGAAAAATCCTGACGTGATACAGTGAAACTGAAAACAGATTTAAAATCAGCATGAAAAGTACTTTCAAAATCACCATTCAGAATTAAATCAACATGAAATTTTTTTTTAAATGCAGCATTGTGTAATCAGCACGTGTTAAGATGTTGACTGCGTAACCCGGAAACTACTTGTTGGAATTCGTTCAAATTTTAACGGCATACACGGTTTTATGCACCCTATTATTTCCCAAAATTTAATTATTCTAGACGTTCCGAAACCTGAGTTATTAACATGTTGATATTGGTGGCGGCATTTTTATTTCCAATCATATCTCAGTTATCGTTCAAATTGGGACCCATGTTCATATGAACATTTTTGCTTAGAATCACCCATACTATCTCCCCTAAAAGTTTGTACCAGGAATTTTGAGACACCCTGTATACAAAATTATACAACTACAGAAGGATATTTCTCAAATTATTCTGACAATTTACTCAAGACACTTACCGTTTCGTCATTACTGTCTTCAACTTTCCTTTCTTCTTTACATTTATTATAATATCCCAAAAACTATAAGAGCAGAATAATATAATAAGTTTTTAATTAAAATGGTTTTTAATTTTTACAATAATAAATAATTAGCAGTAATTCAATTTCACTTAACCGTTTCAGGCCACGTTTCTTTGTCGTTGGAGTCGAAACACCGATTTTGATCCTACATGAAAAAATGACAAATTTCAATGAAACATCTAGTTTCCTAATAAATTAATACTACGTAAAATTATACTCCCTTTGTCAGAAAATATATGTATTTCAACATTACTTTTGTATTATAAATTTGTATCAAATTTTCGGACAGAGTGAGTAGTTTTTAAGAGCATAAAGGCAGTTTGGGTTGATGAGGCTTGATTTCCTACATTCTCAAACTAGCTCTCATGTAGTTCTGAATGAATAGGACAGATGGATGTGTTACGGATGATTATAAGTATATAAGTATAGAAACACAAGACATCCAAAACAGTGGATATTATGATAACATCAACGGAAGAAAAAGAAACTACTATTCCACATAAGTGAATTAAAATTACAGGGTGACAATAAATTATGACAACTCATTGTGTACAAATTTTTTAATCCTAAAACGAAAAGTAAAGCAATTGACAACTAATAAATAGAACATGGTCCCTTGGTAATAACATGTTTATTCGGTTTCGAAGTGGGCCTTTGGCGGCGATACAAAGCCCCAAACGTGTCTTGAAATTTTCAACAATCGGGCAAGTCGTCGGGCGACAATCGGTCTCATTCTTAGCGCAGGGACTTCTTCAGCGACTCCAAACTGTTGTGGCGTTTAGCACAGGTCCTGGCTTCCAAGATCGACCATACGCTGTGATCCATCGGATTAAGATCCGGCGAATAGGGCGACCACTGCTGAGACGTGATAAAATCCGGAAAATGGCTCTTGCACCACTCCTGCGTCATTTTCTCTCTGTGAGCTGGTGCAGATTCTTGTTGAAAGGTCCAATCCGCATTGCCGAAATGCTGCCGAGCCCAAGGAAGCACCACAGTCTCGAGAATGTCGGGACGGTAAACTTGTTGGTTGATTTTGACTCCTTGGTCCACGAAAACGAGGGGTGTCTTGCCAATGGCGCAAATTCCGCCCCAGACCATCACGGACTGCGGATTTTGTCAACGTTTGATGACTGTAGAGGTGCCGGGTGCCTCTGCTGACCACACTCTGTCGTTTTGGTGATTGTGTGCCTGTTCCACAGTGAAGAGCTTCTCGTCTGTGAAGAGGATGCGCTTCCATTTCTCACCTGCGGCCCGACGCTTGAGTTCGCGGCACCTGTGGAGCCGTACGCGCTTGTTTTCGTCTGTAAGGAGCTGGACTTTCGGAGCTTGTAGGGCTTGAGTTTGAGTTTCTCTGTTGCCATTTTCCGCACCGATTCGCGGTTGATTCCAATCTCACGAGCGATTTGTCTCATTGAGACCCTCGGATTTCGCTGGACTCGCTTTTTGATGATTTTGTGGTTCCTGGACGTGTTGATGGTACGCTTTCTTCCTCTTCCTGGACGGTCGCCTTCATAGCCAAGCTCTTTGAACCGTTTGACCGATTTGAAGACGTTGAGCAAACGAACAATTTCACATTGACGCTTTCCTTGACAAAACAGCTCCAAAATTGCACTGCGTTTGCTTGACATTTCAAAACACACATCAATTAACTTATAATAAGTTGAAACACGAACGATTTACCCAAGAACATGCAGTGATTGCAATGAATTAAAAATTATTTGGTGCCGCTTTAATATATTCGCGCCTGGACGCGTCCATTTCTGTTGCCATAATTTACTGTCATCCTGTAAAACTCATATGTACATTTCGGAGCTCTCTTCATCATCAGTGAGAAACAACACCTGAAAATAATAGCTAACAAGGCCGCTGTACGAGGTAGATTCATAAAGTTTCCGAACTTTTTGAACATCCTTTGTATAAAAATTTTTTACGAACTTGAGGCCTTCAGCTTTGTGCACCAACATATTAGAGAGGTTAAGCACCACGTATACACGAACGTGACGCGAACGTGTGTGACGTTTCCAATCTGATATGACGTAGCTTTTTCGTTGTTTACAATTGTAAACAACGAAGAAGCTACGTCATTACAGATTGAAAACGTCACACGCGTTCGCGTCACGTTCGCGTTTACGTGGTGCTTAACCTCTCTATTGATTAATAAATCACGTATCACTGCACGTGTTCAAACGGGTTGTTCGCGTCCAATTCAGTAGACCCAGTCTGTTAAGACGAGTCATCTCGGGCGATGAAACGTGGTGCTTTCTTACGAACCGGAAATAAAAAGACGTGCTCGTGTGGAAAACAAGCTCGTCACCCCGACCACTGAAGTTTCGTGCTGACCTCCAAAGGAAAGGTCATGCTTGTGGGGTCTTTTTATTGCAAAGAAATAGTCTACTACGATTTCAAACCGGTAGACGTATAGTTAACAAAGGAATGTACGTGGGCATTCTGCGACGCCTGCGTGACGCCATTCGCCGCAAACATCCACATCTTTGAATCTGCGACGGGAGCTCTAAAGAAGGTGGCAAACAAAGGTCTACATCCCGCCTTCGACAAAATGTATGAACGTTGGCAAAAGTTTATAGAGCCAAAGGACATTACTTCAAAGGTCAGAGTGCTTAAAATATGTTGTCCCATACTTCTTTTTTCCGAAGTAAGGTTCGGGAACTTTTTGAACCTACCTCATATATAACACCGTTTAGCCAATAAGAAAAATTACTTCACAATGAAAGAAACTAAGCACCCAATGGACTACTGGTATACCTATTCAGCAACCAATTGGATGGTTTATGCCTAGCAATTGCCTAGCAACTTGAACAGATTCAAGGAGAGGTAGTAATTTTTCATCTTTTATACAGTGAATAATTTTAAAGCCATCTTTCGAGAAATATGATCTGCAAAAGCAGATATACCCCATTTTCCATTTTTAATATAGGAGATACAGTTAGGTGCAAATTGGTTCGAATATTACAGTCAAAATGACTTCTCAGCTACGCAGTGCTAAGCAAAATATCCAAATGAAAACTGAAACATATATAGTTTTCTTCTGGTCGAGCACTATAACATATCTTAATTTCATGACGATAGCTCAAAAATTAAAATTGATATACGAAAAAGAAGACAACACCACCGTTCGTACAGTTATGCAATACCCTTAAAAAATGTAACCGTCCGTTTTTTCAGAATTCTTTGCATAATTTTGCATACAATTCCCGTCATAGCTCACACGATTGAAACATAGTCTGAGTGACCTCGAAAGCTTGATTGTGAGCTTGATTTCTTAAAAGTTCTATATCCATCTGTTTACCCAGCAAAATGACGAAAGTACAGGACATTGTAGCTTGCTTATCGGCAGGTGCCACGTATTCTCAGATTGCTGCTAAACATCACGTGTCGAAATCAACAATCAGCCTAATCAAGAATGAACACTTGCCCGCTCTTCAAGCAAATAAAAGCGGACGAAAGAAGATCATAACTCCCCGTGCTCTATGCAACGTGATGCGACATATTGCAAGTGGTGAAATAAATACGGCTAAGGAAGCTGCCAATCACCTAGTGAACGAAAGTGGAGAAAACCATCGAAATAGTGGCAAGAGCATTGAAGAGAGCGAGAATGAAAGCTGCTGTTAAAAAGAAGAAATCACACACACTTGTCTTCTCAACACAAGAAAGCCAGATTGCAGTTTGCCAGAAGACATGAACATAGGACTGTTAGTGACTGGCAACGTGTTGTATGGTCTGACGAAACAAAAATCAAACTCTTTGCAAACGATGGACATATGTGGACTTGGAAACGTCAGGGGAGACAACTTTATCCAAATGAGGTGTCTCCGACGATCAAATTCGGAGGTGGAGGAATCATGCTACAGGCCTGCATGACAGCATTCGGACCGGGTTATTGTAACTACGTACAAATCCTTCAGGACAGCTTGAAAGATACTCTGAAATTTTTCAAGTTAAAAAAGAAAAACGTCATATTCCAACATGACAACCACCCACCACAAAGCAAAGCACACAATACAGTGGCTGCTTGATGAGAACTTCCCTTTGATGGATTGTCCTGCTCAACAACCAGACGTCAATCCTATTGAAAACTTGTGGAGGTTGTTGAAAATCAGTCTCCAGAAATGGCAACAACGTTGCAGCGGCATGCACGAATTGTGGGAAGCAGTACAAGAAGAATGGTATGCCCTTAATCCTAAACTTTGTGAAAGCTTAGTAGAATCCATGTCTAGTAGGATGAAAGCGATCATTGCTGCAAAAGGGGGGCATACAAAATATTAAAATGTTGTATAGAACATCTCATTAAAGGTGGTGCATAACTGTTCGAAAGGCGGTGTTGTCTTCTTTTTCTTATATCAATTTTAATTTTTGAGTTATCATTTTTAAGATATGTTATAGTGTTCGACCAGGAGAAAACAATATAGGTTTCAGTTTTCATTTAGATTTCATTTTTGCTTAGCACTACGTAGCTGAGAAATCATGTTGACTGCAACATTCGAACAAATTTGCACCTAACTGTCTGCTACTTCATTCTAGTTTTACCCTCCCCCCTTTTTGAATGTCTCACGTAAAACTTATTACAAGAGGGAACATTCAAACTTATAGGATTCTCAGAGAACCCTATCTTTTACCATGTTAAGTTTTGTCATCAGTGTATTTGAATTTCTGAAGGCCACTTTATTTTATAACTAGCTGAGATGCCCGTCTTCGCCGAGCTTTTCAAGACAAAACGAAGGCGGGTTATCAGTATCTATCTACTCTAGGTATATACATATTGTTTAAGGTTTGAACCTGGAACTTGTCAATAGTCACTGCATAAGCTGGGCGAACGGTAAATTGTCGACGTTTGAGCTCTACAAAATGATCAGCAGCTTGTAACAGTATTCTTGGTATTAAAACGAATTACCTGCGTTATCCCCGCTGACTATTTTAGCTTCTACTGAATCTAATTATTCGGAATTGGCCGTTGTATTGTTTAATACCCAAAATGTTCAACCTAATGACCGTCGACCCTACAATTTACCGACAACTTCGGACGTTCCTGTGGTGTTTTTACCTGGCAAGGAGTCAGTGAATATGATAATATTATTTTGCGCCAGCGCACGGAAAGTAGAGTTCGTCGTATTTTAGAAAATCACCCATGGGTGATCCTCTGCACTATGTGCTTATGTTTCCGTACGGAACGCAAGCGTGGCATATTTTTGTGCAGTCGAAGAACAATGCTCAGATCAAACATGTTACATACGCCAGTTTTATGCTTACGATCTTCAAATTCGTCACGTAAATGTTTAAGTTCGGCGAAGACAGAGATACATAATAAAAATCCTACCTTCTCGTCTTCGCCGGGCTTGTCAAGGCAAAACGAAGACGGAAAACAAAGTTGTTTCTGATTAAAAAGTGTATTCTGAAGGCTTCGGACCCACAATATCAAGACTGTCGAACACGCCATGTAATCAACGCACCAAAGTAGCATTGCATAAATATGAGTTGACTTCAACGAATATGATTTAAGAGCCTTGGCATGCGAAAAAAGAAAACGAAACCAAGGGTCAAAATATTTTTTCCCCTT
Source organism: Rhysida immarginata (assembly GCA_023313115.1). Lineage (NCBI taxonomy): Eukaryota > Metazoa > Arthropoda > Chilopoda > Scolopendromorpha > Scolopendridae > Rhysida > Rhysida immarginata. Next base: position 13,668 of record JAHWFO010109515.1, read on the forward strand.
ATTGATAGCTTTGAGGTGGAATAAAATGAATTTAAAAAGTAGTAATTTTTTTTTATTATAAAAGTGTTATGCCCGGCCCAACCGAGCAGAGGCAATAAAAAACATTAAACACCCACAGATTATATGAAAAGAAATATATTAAGTAACTCGCATGTCTAGGGAATTCTGCATGTTGTGATTGAATGGGGGTATTATTTGAAGATTAAAATAGAGGTTGAAGTTTAAATGTGCTGTTCGCCCTACCATTAATTGAAGTGCTACAATTCCACTTGTTGCCGTTGCCGTGGCAATCTTGCCTTCCAATCGAATAGTCGCCAGCACCTTTTCCAGAAAAATGATTTAACGGTTTCGCCAGGACCGTCCAAGAACGGAGTCTCCTTTCTGGCGTCTCATTGCATACCGCATTTAATATGTGATTGTACACAATCAGCTGTTATTCATTTAAGAGCGATATTTGATCCACCAACTCTTGGAATCTTGCCCGAATGTATGCATGCAGCCTCCAAGGATACCAGTGGATTTGAATCCTGGAATGCTTCAACTTCTTGATCAGCGAACTGATGCAATTGAGGCATCCCTGGATAATCCTTGAGTCGGCGTTCATTGTTCGTCAGATATTGGTCCCAATCTCTTAATGTGAGATACAGCACTCGAATATTGGTTGCTTCTGAGTTGAACTGATGCTGATGGTCTTTTAAAACACGTCTGCACAACTATTCCACATTCGCTTAGGTTCCTGGAGATTTACAGTATGCCAGAATGACTGCAAATAGATGTCTGAGTTGTCAAATCTGGAAAGCATGCAACGATGCCATTCTTCATCGTCCTTTAGCAGCCTTGGAGCTTTTGAAGCCTCTTGGAAAGCCTTGCAATACACCAACAACTCTTCGAAGATCTTCAAATGATTTTGGACCACGAACATAGCATAGCAATCGATGCTGTCGACTTCCATACTCCGTTGGATTCGCATAGGCTTCTTCGACTTCCAAGATTGTGTGAAATTTTCGCTTCGTCGGCGCTCTTACGCTATTCATTAGGAATCGTTGATCACACTGCTTACTAATTGTTATTACATGCATCAAACAATTATCGAGCTATTTTTCGAATCTCCCACACGTAGAATTGCAGTAGATAATTGGTGTTATATTGTTGTAATAATTGGAGATTTTTAATTGTTTTCTTTTGTCGCGTCATTTACTTTTGTTCGAGGCCAAAAGCCCGTCGTACCATCGGTACAACAACAGTCGAATCTGTAAATTTGATTTTAATTTCACGCAAGTAACTTTTTTATAATGGCCTATTGTTGCAGAAACTTTGCCTTGCATGAGATGTACATTGTTGGACCGCGCATATAGTTGCTCATGCATTGCCGCTTCATGACGGACGTATCAAGCAATATCTAAGAAAGATGTTTGTTTGTGGGTTTGTTTGTGGGCATAGCCTAATAATGAGAAGTCTGTCCACTCTCGTTTTCAAATGTTGTCTAAATTCTCTAGTGGCGGACTAAATCCAAGTCAAATACATTGTTTACTACTGCAATCATAACGGAGACAAAATGTCGTTTATTAAATTGGAGAAATTTTTATGAAGAAATTTAATTTCCAAGTCCTTTACACTAAACGTTTTTCTAATTTTTTCTTTTCGAAAAGAAAAAAAAAACACCCAAGAAAATAAAACAACCGTGAGCTATATGAATTAAGGTTGTTATAACGGAACTCTTATTCAAAATAGTTTGAAATAAAAAGGATTTTGCCATATTAGAAAATTTGATGAATGGTTTTCATTGGATTCCCTAAATTAGATGAAATAAAATCTTTTTTAAAAAATTATAGGACCTCTAAATTTTTTTTTATTCTTGCTGTTATGAATAGAAAATTGCATACATACCTTTTTTGCAGTCAGATAAAATGCGATGAATAAAATCGTAAAAAGCTTTTGATAACGACCTGTCATTAACAAAACTCAATAGCAAAACAGTACCTGAATAGATCCAGAAAACAGAAGCAGATAGCTGAACGCTTGGCGCGCTGCTGTCATTATTATTGTTGTAGGACGTCGATCTGGCAACAGCTATAACAATGAAACCGACCCGGAGTGAACAGACTTCTCATTATTAGGCTACTAGCAGAGGACCCGGCGTTGCCCGGGATAATTACGCTTGTAGCTAAAAACACACACACATACACAAAGAAACACACACACTTTTCCCAATCGTCTGATCGCTTGATAGGAAGCTGAAGGAAGACACGTGTACCTCCTTTGCCTCATCGAGAGAGACTGCCCTATCTATATCGTCTATTATATCCATTTCCTGTTCATTATTAATAATTCTTGGAAACGAATGTTCTGTCATTGCATCATCATTTTATGTTCATTGTTATAATTCTTGGAAACGAATGTTCTGTCATTGAGTCATCATTTTATGTTCATTGTTATAATTTTTTGAATAATTTTGTGCTCATTGTTATTGGTGAATTGCGCATTGAGACCATTGTTGATGCGAACACGACGGGCCTATTGTTGCACAAACTTTGCCTTGCATTGTTGATCCTGAGATATACAGGGTGTTTCAAAATTATCTATCTACTAGCAAAGGTACCCGGCGTTGCCCGGGATAATTACACATGGATGTAAACAGAACAATCTCAAAAAATTAAATTAAATTTTGCAATATCTTAAAAATAAACACATGAAAATGCTTAGAATTAATACAGTAAAAATTCTTAATGAAAATTCGAAAAAAATCTTTTTAAAGGCTCACAATGGCTGAACCTCTCCAAGGATGCCACTGCTATTTTAAAGAATTTCTTACTCACGTAATCTTACCTTAGATGTATACTTAGTGTTGTTGCAATTTCCACTCTTCTCTCGATGTGTTGAAGCAAAATTTGGCCATTCATCACTTTGTGCAGTCTAGCGGTCGCGGATTCTTCTATTTACTTGCTTCCCATTTGCTCAATACATCACGGAGCTAAAGGAGTGCTTCCTCTGTCGTCTTTCCACTCTTTCTCAATAGTCTGCTAACTCCATTATCTCCATTTACTGATCATTTTTAAAGATTTTCAAGAAATTGTTAAGTACTAAGAACTCTCTTTTCTAAGAAAAGCCTGAATAACAGGAATTCTATGCATTGTTACAAATTGAAACTTATCCATATTGCATCATCATTTTATGTTCATTGTTATAATTCTTGGAAAGGATTGCTTTATCATTGCATCATCATTTTGAGCTCATTGTTATTGATGAATTGCGTGTTGAAACCATTGTTGATACTTATTGTTGCACTAACTTTTATTTGCATTGTTGGTCATGAGATATATATTGTTGGTCCGTGCAGAGTGTTTGTGAATTGCGTGTTGATACCATTGTTGCAAAAACTTTGTCTTGCATTGTTGGTCATGCGATATTTCTCATTAATATGCC
>JAHWFO010109516.1:0-11673 GCA_023313115.1 Rhysida immarginata
CTTGCCCTTTATCTGAACAGATTTGTCTGTTCTGATCAAAATCCTTGGGTACGCTGAAGAAGGCAGCGTGGCTGCCGAAATGCGCATACGTCCTATTAAAAGTTTTATGTGGATCAGTGGTTTCCTATTATCTTTATTGAAGTTCGTCCACAGTGTCCGGCTCCAGTTCTCTCTTAAAGCATTACGGTACGTCACAGAGATTCTGCAGCCCTTATTACTGCTCTTTCTGCACACGATACCCGGCGCAATCTTTCAGCAGGATAACGCCAGACCGCACACGGCAAACAAAAGCATGGCATGTCTGCATGATGTCATCTGCCTGCCATGGCTCGCGAGGTCCCCAGACCTATCGCCAATCGAGCACGTGCGGGACATGATGGGACGTCGTTTACGATCACCGCGCGGTCTCCATCACCTGACGTAGCAGGTTCACCAGGTCTGGGCAGACGTTCCCGAAGATGACATTCGCCACCTCTATGATCACGTACACCTGTGGCTGGAACAATGCATCTCCGCTAGAGGTGGTGCTACAACCTACTGATGCAGCTATTCCGTCGGGACACCCTGTACAAACGAGTGCACGTCTTGGCTCCATAACGTAAGAAAGGAGTGTTCAGATGTATCTGTTGCTGTATACCTACTTTTGGCTTATTCGAATATCTCCTTTTGAGTGAGGCAATTTCATTGCAAAGCAGTGTATCTTTAAAAGCTATTAAGTTATTAAATTATTTTCTAACTAATGCATGAATCACCAGTAGTTGACAATTAATGCACCAGAAGTTGACAGGCAGTTTCACCAGTAATTGACAATATCTTAATTGCACATTTTTTATTACATATTTTAACAAAAAAAATTTGACAACCATCAAAAGTGGCTGATGAAATCGAGCATTTTTAAGAATGTGTAAAGTATTTAGCATTAACTAAAATTGTGCTTTTTAAAACTTAACTTGTTCATAGAGATCATTATGTTTTTTCCCTTTGAAATAATAAATTATATCAGTCCACTCCCATGTAGAGTGCAAGGACCATAGAATAATGTTTTCTAGGAAGTAGGCCAGACATTTTGCCCAACTTGATTTTTGACGATTGTTCTCCTACTTGCAAAATTCATCCTAAGCTACTTCTTATCATAGTAAACGGAATAGTACTTTTCTTCTTGGAAGATAACTTGTCCTGGTCTGCCTGCTGAACGTCTCTGTTCAGCAGATTCAGGATCAACAAAAAGAATCGGCGAATAGGGCCTAGAAAACTTATCTCAAAAAGGCTGCTCTAGAAAATGACAGTCAAGTTCCTATAATTGACACAACTACTGGAAATTAAGCAGTTACACTTAAAACCATCATGTTTCCTTTATTATTACCTAAACTCTATATTGTGACGTTATCACGTGTTTAGTGGTGTATTCATTTTATAATAAACTTGGTCACAGGAATAATAGCAGGTATTATTCAGTTTCTTTATGAGAATAAAATAATATAATTTTTTTTGAAGTAGTGATTTATTAAGTTGAGATAATTCAGGATTATAAATTTGGATATTAATCGAAGGCACACGATTGTGAAATTGTAGGAGGGGTGGAGCAATGACAGGAAAAGACGTTCGTTTGGAGTTTAAATAAATATTATTGACATTGGTCAGTGGATTCCTCGATAAATAGAAGAGTTGAATTTTTTAATGATTTGTTTGTATCATGGATTTCATGTAGTGTTTGAAATTATTCTAGTTTTCGTGATTTATCCACTTTGGGAACTTATAAGTTGTAAAAAAAGAAGGGAGATCGGACGTGCATTGAGCATAAATACGAATGTGGAAAACGATACTTATGAGTCCTGTTGAGGAGCCGGCAGAGGAAGGCTGCGCGCTTTCTCCTCTCGAGTGGAACATAAGGCTTAATGGAAATTGATTAGGAACAGCATTAGCGAAAAACGCTGCTGTGCAAACTCCACAGTTGGCCAAGTAGTTGGGCTAGTTTCTTAATTCAATTTAAGGAATGTGCAGGCTCATCAAAATATATATGGGAAAACCCCTAAGTAAGGGTGGCATCTCCCTCGAAACCCCAATTTGACTTTCCTATTCAAACTGTTAACCGAAAATTCAAAATTTACAATTTGAAGGAGGGGATGTCTTCGTCAATCTGATTGACGTTAATCAGATTCATTTTGTTTTGTTCTCCATTCTACATTCTTTATTTTATTGAAACGCAAATCTTTTACGGATTGCAAGGATTGAGAAATGAACCCTGGGAGTTATTGAAATGGAACCTGGATAAAATTGATATTCTTCAGAGTCGTCACTCATGATTAGAATCAGAAATATGGAAATTGGAAGCCCGACATTCTTCAGAGCAAATGGAAGTGAGCAACGTGACTTTCTTCAAGCGACAGGCATAATTAGGAACCCGACATTGAGAGAGGAAGACAACTACATATTTGAGATCTTCTGTTGAACTTAGTGGGGACACTTTGAGACTTCCAGTGGACTCACTCACTAATCGATCCGGATTATCTTCAGGTGTGTTTTCTGTGCTTCAGTTTGATAAGTGATATAATTTATGGCCTGTTTAACACAAGAAGTGTTTTTGTGCATTAATTTGGATTAAAAGTCCTTGACAAGTCTGCAGGTGTTTGAAACTACGCAACTGTAAGTAGAATGAACCTAAATGCGTAAGATTTGTTTTGATTGTCATGAAAAGAAAGGTGCGATAAAGAACTATTTGGAAAAGCTTTCTTGAAATTGAGTTTTAATTAATACTATCTCTTTCCTCAGAGCAATTGAGTTTTATTGATATTTATTCACATTTTGAATGTTATCTTAGTTATAAGTACTTGGGGAATTTAATATTAACTTTCTTCTTTACGATAAGACCTATCTACTTTCTTTCTTACTTAGCTTCAAGACCTTTTATTTTAATTTTGTATCTCACTGGTGATTTATTTAACTTTGAATAAAAAACATTTATTTGATTCCAAACCTTGCCTTCCTTATTGAAATAAATAAGTCACAGCCTGCCATTTAAAAAAGAACCAAACCTATGTCCTTGATTATGCATGTTGATTCGTTTGAGCATTTTTGTTGAGCTAGCCGTCATAGAATTCACTACATTGGATTCTGGTACTGATTTGAGAGAAAAGGGGGGGGGGTGGTCCAGTCAAACTGATTAAGGCTGCATTGTCACCCATTATATTAATTAGAAAATCAGTGACATAAGGTTACAATATCACCTTAGTATATGTTTAGTACAGAAATTATCAATAATTGATAGGTTATGTCAGACTACATATCTGGGTTGTAGTAGTTGACCGTGGATTTAAACCGTTAACAATTCTTATACTACTCGAAGTATTGACCACTGATCACACAAAAGGGCCCACGTAAAATTAATAACGAGTGTTGCATAACATGGTTGAAGTAAATTCAAGTAATCAAATCCTCGTCTAGTGGTTCGTTACAAGGTTTTTTCGACTCAGTAAAGCATTGAACAATCAACAAAGCATTGTTTGCGGCCCTCATAGGGAGCAAAGTTCCTAGGTTTTTGCTGTTCCAGGAAGCCTAATACATTGTTATGGTGGCAACCAGTCCAACTAATAAGCCTTTAAATCGTGAATTCTCAATTACTGGTACATTGTCAACTACTGCTACATCTACCTTATCAGGAAAAAAGAAGTTTTAGTAAAGAGAGTGATTTCCTAAAATTATGCATCGGTTAGGCGACCTATTTAACTTCCCTAAATTCTTCAATTCATGCATTGTTAATTGAATTATTATAAGTTGAATCATTTACCTGGAATGATCGGCGCAGAGGATTGGGCTCCTGGATCTATCTCGTTTGATGTTAAATTCAAGGGGTCACGTTGTGACTGGCCCACTCCTGATGCACCTGAGCCTAGAAATATGGAAATTGTTTTAGATGTTAAATAGATGTTAAAGTTCCACTTCTTGCCTATAAGTTTACTAACTCAGCTATGATAAAAGTTGGTCTGTAAAGATAGTGTGGGTAGTAACAACTTCCATATATAGTGGAGTTCTTATATACACTATGTAATCAAAAGTTTCCTGACACAAATACTTTGCACTGCAACTATGATTTCACAAAAATCACTAAGGCGATGGTAAGTCAGATTGCTTTTATCAATCTCCGAGAAAGACTTTCCACCAGATTTTGGCACATAATTTCAGGAGTATTTTCTTTTATTCTTCACGAAAAGCAGTGATGAGGCATTCACAGATATTAGGCCTGATGATCGGCATCAATGCGATGACTTTTTCTTGGACTTGTATCTCTTTTTGAATTTTTCCCACTGAGCTCTATTCAGCGACCCATAGTGCACCAGTATGAATCGCAAATGATTCCAATAAGGCAGGAGAGAAGAGGACAAAAACAGACATCCACGTCCCAAATAATTTTAATGGATCACGATGCACATTTCATCAGGACATACAATAAAAAGAACCAATGGTAGAGAGGTATCAACTCGTATGGTGATTTGGTTGCCTCAGTAACTTACAAGAGAAAAGTGGGAAACTACTGTATATGATACGCTTTTTTCATTGGTTGAGATCCAAGGGACCTCTATCAGCATTTAATAGGTCGCTAAGTTGTCTTTTAGAATTTTCTAAAGATTCAAATTTAAATAGAAATGGAATCCAATAATTGTCTGCCACTTTCGGGCCTTAAATTTTATAGGATGGACAACAAGCTAATTTTAACCATATGGTTAGTAGGGCCATAGACATCGCTATGCCACCTAATAAAAATGAAGACGAATTTTTACTGATAAAATGCTTTGCCAAGAAAAACGAATATGACAATGCCGTCATTGATAAGCTCGTTACAAAGCATCAAAAGAAGAAATTATATATTAGTGGAGATGTAAACAAATTGCCCCTTTCTGGCATACAGAAAATCCGAAGGTGATGCATAAGACCAGCCTTCATCCCTAAAAACTGTTTTTTGTCTTGTGCGTTATCAGTGCAATGGCTCATTGATCCTTTTTTCTTTAGGGAGTACGTGACTAAGGAGAATTATCCGGAAATATAGGATTAATTTTTTCTTCCTGAACTGCGGTGTAGAAAGTTCCGTTTACACCAGCAATGGTGCTAGGCTTCACAAATGAAATAAAAAATTTAACTGGGAACTAATTGTCTGAAACACCCAGTTATATCTTATATGAACTGTTATGTTCTCCATATTACGAGAGCGATTCAAAAAGTAACCTTAAATTTTTTTATTTCGCTCAAAACACATGTGAGCAAGGATCAAATGTCCTCACTTTTCGACATAGTCTCCCTGGCGTTCAATAAACGTGCTTCAGTGCCTCCAGAAAAAAAGTTCTTTGTCAACATGTGCTTTGTGCGAAATAAAAAAAAATTAAGGTTACTTTTGTAATGCTCTTCATCTTTCCGACAAAGCCTCCCTGGCCCCACTTTTTGATTTGTTACATATTATTAACAGAGTACTCCATAATACACTGAGGAGGATTATTAGGGGACAGTTATACTCCCCGCAGTCACTCGAACTAATCGGATTTAGAGCTCCAAGAGGGACAAGAAAATATCAACCGTTAGTGTTTCGGGGTACTCTGAGAACGAAACTTCAAAGGCTAGATCCGGCTTATAAATTAATACATTATTTTAACATGAATCCTTTAAGTACTGATATTTTTAATGATAATTGTGTATCTCTTTTTTCTGATTAATCTTTCTTTTCTTTTTATTCTGATCACCTTATTTATGTTTTTACTTTTTATATTTTTCATTAACCCCGTTTTGGGCTGTTTGCCTGTTGGGGGACAACGTGGGACTTTTCCCCTTCAGATTATCTGATTGGGTACTCCTTTATCGTTGTTACAATTATATATAATTTATATATATGATATTACAAAAGATTTTGGCGAAGAAAGAAGAGAAATATTCTTCGTGAAGAAACAGGAGACACAAGATCCACTTGACCACTTTACTTTCTGTCGTTAGCTGTTTCTTCACGCAGTAAATAACTACAATTCCCACAAGTTTATATCTACATAGTTGAAATATTTTGGATACTGGAAAAGCGCTTACCTTGATTGCCAGTGGATGTGGATTTTTTTGTAAAAAGATTCCCCATCGCTTCTAAAACAGCAGAGTTCTAAAACAAATAAATTAATAAATAAATTTTAAAAAATCCGTGCATGTCCATAAAAAATGTACTTTGAAATGCAGGTATAAGTCAGTACACGAAAAATATTCCACTTTGAAATGTGTTTTTCTTTCTCGTAGCGATGGTCTGTTAGGGAAAATGTTGATGCAGTCCAAGTCATCTACAAAAAGCATTACACCTCTGTGAGAGCTGGTTCTCTAAGTGGCGTGTAAAACTGAATGTTAACAAGCGTAAAGCCCTCCAAGGCCGCTCATCCTACATGCTAGGAAGCTTGAGTGGGTTAAAAATTATAAGTACCTCGGAGTTGTAATTGACTCCAAACTCAACTGGAACGACCATATTGCGCTTATCAAGGCGAAGTTTAATAAAGAATAAATCATAAGATGTTCAGTGAGGGTTTATTATACGCCAACTTCAGCTGTTCTAATTAACGATGAAAAATAGGAAAGAAAATTCCTTCCTTTTGTTATACAAGGTAGTGATTCGTGTTATTCTACTTCACGATATGCCTGTTTGGGCTTCCACGTGCAAGTCAAAGTGAGGGATCTTCAGACCTTACAAAATGTTACTGTCCGGTCCATTGCCCAACTTGACAGAAGACTTGCCAACAACCTCTCCATCTATGAGGATCTGGGGATGACCCATATTGGTTCTTATGTCCAAACATTTCTCAGGAGCATGCTGCCCAAGATCGAAAATCATGAAAATACATGTAATTTGGTTGCTGGATCTTCTAAGATCCTAGTTTATGTGTTCACTATTCGTCAATCCGCAAACTGATTCTCGTCCCAACCATGAAGGGGCTCTTCTCTGGATGACTTCAGAGGTTCGTCAGGTTTCTTTCCCATTTCAGTGTACCTCCAATGGAATAAAGCCAAAAACTGTGGACACAACTATAGAAAGAAAAATAACTCCAAAACCACTATTCCACATAATAAATTTTAATGACCCAGATGTACATTTCGGAAACGAAGTTTCCTTCATCAGTGAGTCAACTTCGTGAGTGAGTGATGAAGGAAACTTCGTTTCCGAAATGTACATCTGGGTCATTAAAATTTATTATGTGGAATAGTGGTTTTGGAGTTATTTTTCTTTCTATCAGTGTACCTCATTTGGTTTACTTCCTGGGCGAGCGAGTAAAGTGAGCTAGGCTCGTGGACCACTAGTTTTTTTCCTCTACACTGGTCGATTGTCATATTTTCTTCGGTTAACCGAAGTCACTTGACACTTCACTATATAGTATACACTGTTCCATTGTCGAAGAGAATTCAATAAATTCAGGGGACATTTTAGTGTTTTGAAAGCGTGTTAATTAAAAGCATCGTTACTGTATTCGCTAAGTCAGTCGCCAATTCTGTTCGATTTTTTTTTATTTTGACTTCAGATTCGAATAGAACACCTAAAAGTAAGTAATAGTTATACATGGTCGTACCCCCCCTCCCCTGAAATTGGCCATCCTGCCAACTAATTCTTTGCTTGGGGGACTCCCCTGCTGGAACAATAGGGCCAGCCCGCCCCCCTCCCCGAAATAAATTTCTGGGTATGGCCCTGAATATGTACGGGAGCATGGCCAATTTGACAGCTGAAGTAAATTATTTTAACCGCTATTTTACCCATTTTCCCGAATGGATAGGACACGTGTGCCCATTATAACTTTACTCCCTTTTTGATGCTCTGTCCGAATTTGCAGTCAAAATAAAAAAAAAATTCGAAAAAAATTGGCACCATCGACTTCACACAGCCAGTAAAGATATTAAACACGTTTTTCACAAGTTTGGAACCGGAAACAAAATGCACCACTATGGAATGGAAAAATCCCTCATCGCCCAAAACGAAGATGGTTAAGGTCACCCAGTCGGCACGGAAGATGATGGTCACCAGGTTTTGGAACAGTAAAGGCGTCCTACTCCTGGAATTTCGATACCTGGTTCAGTCATTCGTAGGAAACGTCCAGATGCTTTGTGAGATGGAGTTCTTTTGTTGGATGACAGTGTCAATATCACAGTGGCTCACATACGCTCCTTAGGTTGGAAACGAGTGAAACGTCCGCCCTACAGTCGATATTTAGCACCATTCGACTTTCACTTCTCTGGCCCACTGAAGTATCGCCTGGTCACCGATTCCAGGATATGAAGAAGGTCCGTTTAAGGGTCTCCAGTTAGCTATGACACTAATCAGAAACCTTCTTCGCTGCTGGCTTTGAGGGACACATGAAACGCTGGGAGAAATGCCTTAATGTTCATGGAAATTGGGTTAAAATATAAATCATATTTCATCAGATAACTATTTCAACTTTCATTTCTATGACAAATAATGAATGAGAACTGGAGCTAATTCTTCAACAAGTTTTCCTTCCATTTTTTCCAATAATTTCATTTCTGTGCCAATTTGCGACTTATTTATTGACTTGCCCTCGTAGTTGGGAATGTTTACTAAAATGGGGGGGGGGGGCCCCCCCCCATCCTTAGAGCAAGCCATTTTAAACGATATAAAGGCCGAATTACATTTATATTTAAATTCAGAACTAGATTAAATTATCTTAGACATACATGTATTTAATTTAATTGATAATTCAATAATTTTTTTTTTCAATATAAAATATTAAATGAATGACTATATTAATTATTTAATGATTTTTTAAACTTATCTACAGAAATTTGGGAAATATGGGTGCCATTTAGACACACATAAAATTTCCAGCAGAAATGTAAATGGAATTAACCAGAAATTCTGAATGGTTAATCTAGCTTTCAAACCTATGGCACTTCTGTTCACAGATGACGTTCATTTACGTAATCCGTGCTTCTCTTTGCAAAACAATTTTTTTTATGAAACTTTGTGGAAATTATCAGGATTTTCAGGATTAAATATATAAATTCAGGACGTTTAAGGATGGTAAAAAAAAATTAAGGATTTTCAGGAATTTCAGGACAACTCCGACCCCTGTAAATTGCATCCAACATCTTTTCCACTAAAACTGTGAGCCGTGGAAAAAAAATCCCCGTGTAACCTTTTATTTTTTAATTTTTGTTTTTAATATTTCATTTTTTTTCTTTAATTTTTTTTTTACTTCTGTTTCAATTTAAATAAATGTAAATCTTGAAAAAAAATCAATAAAAATGTATTATTATTTATTCGAATAATAGTCAAATTTTTCTCGTAAGTAATCAAATAGTCGAATACTAATCGTGAATACCCTAACTTTGGATATGGGTCAACACTAATACATGGAATTGTATAGTGAAAAAAGTGGTCCCCTCTGTTATTTCGGTCCTTTTGAATCGAAAATAGTTCCACCAATTTTTTTTTCTTTCGTTTTACCTGAGTTGTCAAATGGCGAAAACGGAAGTCGAAAATTCGGAAGCACTCGACTGCTAGAGCACCAACAGACAGAGCGGAGACGGACGCACATTATGAAAACATAAGTACCTATCGGTCTTTACAAACAAATATTTTTGCATATACTTTCATGTGTATTTGTTTAATACTCTTTCTTGTTACGTCTCGTTCGGGTAGGCCATCGATATTTTTGTGGTCTTCAAAACGCTTCACACACTTGCTTACAAATGGCATGGATTTTTTCATGTAGCATGCAGCTTTACGACATTTTCGGACATTTCGCATACTTCGCGCTCACTGCTTTTCACAATTGCTCACGCACGCGCTTTACAGAAAAATGATAACCACGTTTGCTACAAAATTTTATACTCTGTGTTGCCAAGAAAGTTATAGAGCACACTCTTTTCTTACACAGTACGTAAATTAACAAGCCTCTAGTTTATCCTCCTTTTGGATATAAGCATGACTTTCTACTTTAGTAGTGCAACCCGCAACAATTATATGACTCTTCCCTTGTTAATCTTTCAAGTCAACACATCACATATTTACCTTCCACAGAATCAACTAAAATCTTAGTTCCATTCTTTTGTAAATGGAATCGTTGATCAACGATTATCTTCCGACAACCCACAACGGTGAATCTATCTCTCTACTACAACATTCTCTTCGTACCCAGAACAACCGTTCCAACTCATTTCAAATCATCTGTTTCACAGAACACATCCCTCGCAGTCTAACTCTTTCCACTGGAACTGCTTTTTTATTGCTAACAACTCCCAATTTCAGTTCAGACAGAACAATATCGACGAACTCTTTTGCTGGCTTACCACTCACTAGCGTGAAGGCCTATGTTTTCGTTCTGAAACTCAAAATTTTTTTTCTGAAATCGTCTTTAAAATTCATGATTCGAAAAGATATGTTTAAATTTTGAAAAAAAAAAATATTCCGTCTGTACTCCTCTGAAACGACAAATAGAAGAACCGAATATAAATTACACTTATATTGAGGGTATCTTAAGTTGTGCCTTGCCGTATTTTTTGTGTTAATTGGTTAAGACTTTTTAGAGATATTAATGTTTTTCTAAAAATTAAAAAATGGTTGTAGCGTTCAAACCAGCGAACCGAACTCAATAAAGTCGACATGTACGGACTCCACTCATTAAAGCGAATTTTTTGTAAATGACTTGTTTGGCTCTGATGAGCCATTTTGGAGTTAGGAACGATCCAAACATATCTTTTTTTTAATAAAAAATTAAGTTGTACTTAGAGGGATCCTTAAACTATGTATTGACGTATTTTTCATGGAAATGGGCTAAGCCATTTTACAGAAATTAATTTTTTTTTCTAAAAACGAAGTAATGGCAGAAATATTCATTTCATCGACCGAAGCACAATAAACACGACAGGAACGGCCTCTTCTCATTGAAAAAAAAAAATGTTTAGCCCGGGGGGGGGGGGGGGGGGGGGGGGGGGGGAGGAAACTTCTTTTTTGAAATCGTTTCATGACCTCGTAATAGGCCTGTGCGAATATATCACTCCGCCATTACAGTTTATTTATTTTTTTGTTTTTTTAAATCCCTCTACATGATGAACACGTCTCCTCTACCCACACAAAACTGTTCTCATTTGATCTTCAAAGAAGTCGTGCATGACTAACAAGGAGATGTACTGAAGCCATTGCGTTCATCTTATTTCACCATGCTGATACCCAAAGCACTCTTTGATATCTTAACTTTAAAAGTTATAAAAATCACACAATTTACCAAGTTACGACACTCTAGTTGACATTTTAAAGAGATCAAATAAATTCTTTTTCTTATAAAAATTACTACTCTCCATATTCTCCATAAGACTAATAAACAATTTAGAAGGTAACACCTATGACCCCAATAGCTTTATAAGCTTCTCTTAATTTAATGTACTCTATGGAGAACGTACGATTAGTTCAACTCTCAATATTTTAACAAATGCATAAATTATTTCGTCAACATTTAGTAATTTTTTGTATTAATTTCATTATATGAAAAGCTCCCTTTATAACATGCTTACAAATAAATAAATAAATAATCGTGCAATATACAGGGTGTAAATTTTAAGTTGACAAAGCAGAATAACTCGAAAAATAAGCTTCACACGAAAAAATGCGTAGAATCCAAAGTTGATTATTTTCGAGGGGGCATCTGCTGGTGCTAAAAT
>JAHWFO010109517.1:0-24642 GCA_023313115.1 Rhysida immarginata
CAGGTAACGACGGATTGTCTTCGTGCACACAGGTTCCTGGAGGTGTGGATTCATTTCTGCTGCGGTGGTTTTCCGCTTTCGTGCAACAATCCTGGTCAATGTCCTGACGTCTCTTTCCGACAACTTCCGTTTTCTCCTGCAGTTGCTCCTCCTGGACGTGGTTCGTCCTTCCTGTTCATATGCACACATCTCCCTGGATACTGTAGCACGTGAGACATCACAAAGTGTAGCAGTTTTGGACACAGATGCACCTGCTAGACACGCCCCAACAATGTGCCCTCTTTTGAAGTCAGATATGTCTCCCATTATAGCGCTCTGCACAGACAATTTGAAGCTTACTATCCAACTTTTCTACTGGAGTGACTACCAAGAACTCTGACACGTGATTCATTGATATGCATACGATTAATTACCTAGCAGAAGGTTATATCCAGCCCTAGGGGTATCCAGTGCTGTTTGCGAAGGTGTTTCAGTTTCAATGTCCAATACCTGTATATTAAGCAATATATCAAACAAATCGTAATGACGAAATAGAAGGGGTTATTCATTACTGTTTTCGTCAGTCCATGAACATGGTACATGGCACGAACCAATCACAAATATAATCAGTAATCTAAATCGGTTCAATAGCACGTGCACAAAGAGTACCTTCACGGCCCTACCTAGCAATTTTCAATGGAAGATATATTAGGTAATATATCAAACAAATCGTAATGACGGGATAGAAGCTGATATTAATTGATAAATATGGTTCCGGGAATCAACCAGTTCGAAAATGGTTGTAATCGAAACAATGGAACGTGCTCTAATGGTACCCTTATGACACCCTCAAAAATTTTCAATGATAAGATATGGCATGTAATATATCAAACGACTTGGAATGAGGTGTCGTGAATAAATATAACGTAAAATCAATGATAGCCGAAATCTGTTTAGAGGAACCTCGTTTAGTGGAACCCTTATGGTTCATTGGAACTTTCAGTGCTAAGATATTGCATGTGTATATCAAACAACTTGGAATGATATATCATAAATGAATGCAAGGTAAAATTAATGATAATCCAAAAGGGTTCAAAAGGTACGTGGTTTAATGGTATCATTATGGTCCATTTCAAAACTTCCAATGCTAACATATGGCGGTTTAAAATATGGTTCAGCGAATGGTTTAGTTTAACCTTTCGGTACTTGATATACTACTTGCTATATCTTATCATTGAAATTTTTTGCTGGTGTCACACGGGTAATATTAGAGCACGTGCTATCTTCAAAATGCTTCGTGCGCGAAACCCTATTTATAATAACCGCTTATATCTCATCGTTAAGATTTGTTTGATATATTACTTACTATCTCTTACTATTGAAAATTTATAGAAGCGGTTATTCATTACTGTTTTCGTCAGTCGATGAATATGGTTCATGGCACGAACCAATTACAAATATTATCTAAATCGGTTCAATAGTACGTGCACAAATGGTACCTTCATGACCCCACCTAGCAATTTTCTATGAGAAGATATAGTAAGTAAGACATCAAACAAATCGTAATGACGAATAGAAGCGATTATTAATTACTATTTTCGCTAATTGAAAAATATGGTTCCGTGAATGAACTATTTTGAAAATGGTTGTAATTGATACAATGGCACAATGAACTAAGGGGACCCTTATGACACCCTCAAAAATTTTCAATGATAAGATATCAGGATGAATACAAAAGTCTGAACCCCCCTTTTATTTTTTGAACCGAAGCAGATACGTCAGTGTTGATGAATCCAATGAATAGGAAGTTGTGGGTGGCCTATCCCATGGTGCACTTTTCATCATCCCAAATATGCAAATTAGGAATACACATTCAAAATTTATCTCAAAAACCGTAAGGGATAGAGAAAAAAACCCAATTGCAAACTTGGTCAGCATAAAAAAAACAAACAAAACAAAAAAAAAATCATCCAAATCGGACCAACAAATCACCCACAATCACGTGGTGAACTGTTTGTAGCTTACACAAGAAAAAGTGAATGTTGATATTTCCACCACGTAAAGCATGCAAATCAAAAAATTAACATAAATTACCATACTCACATTCACTTTCATGCGGAAAAGCAAATAAAAGGCATGTTTCAGCACACACAAGACAGAACAATTCCAAAATTACGAACAGTATTGTAAAAAGGACATAGGTGAATAATTCAATAAAATATTACAGACTTATTTATAGATTTGCTATGGGAACGATACTTGGGCCCAAGTTATTCACCAGGATCGCTAGCGTCGCCGACGTCACAATCATGACGTCAGCGGTTTCCCGTTTCCACCCACTCCTGTCGCATCTCTGTACTTCTTAATCTATGGTACTACTAAACCAATTCCGTGTATCAATAATTATTCGTTATATTCATTTATGACACGTCATTACAAGCTGCTTGATATATTACAAGCCTTATTTTAGCATGTTCCCAATCGTACCGTATGGTACCTTTAAAATATGTAGTACAACCAATAGCGAATATCATTAATTACTCATTATATTCATTCATGATACATCGTTACGAGTTGTTTGATATATTACACTGAGTTAGCAAAACTCATGGGATAGTTACTTAATATCTGGTCGGGCCACCTCTGGCCCTGTGGAGCGCAGCAATACGGCGTGGTAGTGAGTCTGCAAGTCCCTGGTTCACTTCTGGAGGCAGTTGACACCAGATAGTCTGCAGAGCCGAAGATAGTTACTGCCCGTTCATGGGCGGATGATCCAGTGCACGGAGCCTGACTTCAACAGCATCCCAGACATGCTCGATGGGATTCGTGTCAGGGCTCCGGGCTGGCCAGCTCAGTCGTTGGACCTCTCCTGTATGCTCCTCGAACCATTCGCGGACGAAATTGGAGCGATGTGTTGGAGCATTGTCATCTTGAAAGACTGCTACGTCGTCAGGGTGTTGAAATGTCAAAAACGGGTGCAGATGGTCTCCGATGAGTGAACCTTTCAACGTTTGGTCCAGGATAACCAGAGGGCCCATTCCAAACCAGGAAAATGCACTCCAGATCATCACTGACGCCCCACCACCTGTTGGCATGCGGGATCCATCGTTTCGTGAGGTCTGCGCCACACACGGTGCCTCCCATCAGCGTGATACAGTTGATATCGTGACTCATCTGGCCATATGACGTTACGCCACTGTTGGTTGGTGGCAAATGCACGCCGGAGTATCCGATGACGCTGAGTAAGCATTGGCACCCGTGTAGGGCGACGGCTGCTAAACCCGAGGGCATGCAGATTCCGACGGATTGTCCACCGAGAGACGTTTCTAATGCGGCCAGTATTGAACTGGTCTGTGATTTGCTGCACTGTTGCGCTCCTGTCTCTCTGAATCATTCGTCCCAGGTGTCGCCGGTCACGATCATTCAGGGCAGCTGAACGCCCGGTATGGTGCCTGTTGTGGACTGTGATGCCTTCATCCAGCCATTCCCGATACACACTGGAGACAGTTGAGCGGGGAAAGCCAAATTCCTGCAGCACTGCCGAAATGGAACATCCCATGCGTCGGGCACCTACTATCATACCCCGTTCAAAAGACGTCAACTCGCGACGACGTGCCATTTCTCATTAATCACTTATCCAAGCTCTTCCCAGAACGTCTAATAGTCCATTCCCAGAATCCGTTACCCCTGTGAATTCGTGAGCCATGCCCATCAATCAATGCGCTTGCTATCTATGAGTTTTGCTAACTCAGTGTACTTGCTCTGTCGCATATTTATCGATTGGTGAAATAAGAACGTGAAAAAAAGCTCTCTACGAATAAAGACGTATTTTCTATCACCTTCATTTGTCTCTTCCAATAATACACTACTCTCTGCTCTGTGTGTTGCAACGCAATGCATTGTTGGAATTGTATCTACAAACCGATCACAAAAGTAATTTATAATTTTTTAAAATAAATAATAAAAATTAATTTATAATTTTTAAAAAGCCTACAAATTGACTAATAGCCATATCTATGCCACGCAAAAATTTGAGACTGCGTCATAGTCTTCCGGAATTGAAGGTAAGCCGGAACTTTAATCATTTTATGCAAATCGTTATGCGCGGAGGTTGTTGAGAGAGCTCGCATGGCATGAGTGACAATGAAGGAAATTATTTAGGCGTTTTACAATATTTTTCGAAGTAAAGCAAACATTTAGGAACATTTTGTTGGTGCCAAGGAGCGACGATTATGCAGAGAAAGCTGATTTGTAATTAGTAAGTATTAAAACTGTTTATTTATATCCTCATTCAGTAGTGCAATGAATAACCTTTCTCATTCCAATGAAATATGAGTAAGGTTCATACTAAATAATTCAGGATTCGTTAATACTTGCGCAATATAGAGATAAAACTTGACTTGTAGCATATATTTTCAATATAATTACTTATGCAAATTCCGATTTACACGTCGCTATAACATTGGTTATACGGACAGCTATACCGTAAGCTAACATCCTAAGCCAAGCTACACTGTAAGGCTTAAATAACCAGCTCGTCTGGATAACCAACGTTTTAGCGACGTATAAGTAAGAATTTGCATAAGAAAGTTTTATACTAAATACACATTTACTGTTATTTCTACCTGACTTAAATTTCATCATTACTTCCTACACTCATGAAATAAATTTGAAAAATAATTTGAATGAAGTTCAAGAATTTTCAGTTAGATAGCAAAAGCAGCCAACGATCATTTTATGATAAAGCCGATAGCAAAAGACAGGCCTGGGCAATCTAGATCATAATTGGCAAAGCAATAATGTAACCGTCATTGTTTCCTTTTTGGATTTTAAACAATCGGTATGTGTTTCTTTGTTTAGTTATCTTTAGGCGCACCGCGTACAAACTTTTTGCTGCTGGGCAGTGTATGTGTCTCAGAGGTGGGAACGCTCATTCGGGTAAACTCGGAGGGGAGCAGAGTTTAGCCGAGCGAGAAGCAGAGAGATGTGGGTCGCTGCTGTGCCTTGCTGTGTTTGCTTTTAATAGTACACGTTCCAATGGTACCAAATGGTATCATAGAAAGCTTTCATTGCAAAGACATGACATGTAATATATCAAAGAACTCGTAACGACGTGTCATGTCTGAATTTAACGAGTAATTAATGAATTACAATTGACGGATTTTTTTTTTTTTTTTTTTTAAGAAATTGTTACATAGTTATAAGTGCACACATTGTAGATCTAATGAGAAAACGAATGAAAAGAAATGATTTTATACATATACAGGGTGTTTTTGAATTGAGTACAGATTTTTTGGGAGATGATAGAAGAGGTCCTTAGAAGTATTTTTTGTCATATGAACATGGGGTCCCCGCAGCTCCGTTTACTTACAATACTGCATTGAACAATCAAATGATGCCTTGGTTTCCTGAAGGAGGAGCTCCCTGGTCTTCTTGAAGATGTTCCACTAATGACCAGACATTTGATGTGGTTTCAACAGGACGGCGCACCTTGGCATTCCACAAGAGCAGTTAGAGAATACCTAAATGAGACATATCCTGGTTGTTGGATTGGTCGTGGCGGACCAGTTGCTTGGCCACCGAGATCGCCAGATCTCACACCGATGGATTTTTTTTTATGTGGAAGCATAAAATCAATGGTGTACGCCGAACCCGTAGATACCGAACAAGAATTGGCGGCTCGTGTTGTCGCGGCAGCAGGTGACATCAGCGACCGTGCAAATCAACTGTTTCCACGCGTATATCAATCCATCATAAGGCGTTGCGAATTGTGCTATGAAGCAAATGGCGGTCATTTCGAACAATTACTGTAAGAGTCATAGAGTAGATTGCTTGTGTTAATTGTTAAAAATAAAATAATGTAGGCCTACCAACGCACACTGCGTCCCGGTGTCATTTGATTGTTCAATACAGTATTGGAAGTAAACGGAGCTGCGGGGACCCCATGTTCATATGACAAAAAATACTTCTAACGACCTCTTCTATCATCTCCCAAAAAATCTGTACTCAATTCAAAAACACCTTGTATATCTTAGCGTATTTTATTATTTCTAAGGGATATCAGAACAGTGCCATCTTCTAAAATCTTTCATACTTTCCGAGAAAATCGAGTCAGGGACGAACGGACGGACAAAGCACAAATATAAAGCGCATTGATACTTAATAAATAATTAAGGAATGACATAGCCAAGTACCGAAAGGCCTAACAAGTCGCCGTCATATAAACCATTTGAAACATATTTCCAATATTTTTAAATCGTTTTTGTAAACCTTAAAACATGTTCCACTGAATCAAATTCGACCTTCTTCGAACATATTAACTACTCTTATATTCGCTCATAACTTGCCGTTAAGAGTTCTTTGATGCATTACTTACTAGAGGGTGGCCCATAAGTCTGTCCCCCCCCCCTTTTATTTTTTGAACCGAAGCAGATATGTCAATTTTGATGAATCCAATGAATAGGAAGTTGTGGGTGGCCTATCCCATGGTGCACTTTTCATCATCCCAAATATGCAAATTAGGGCACATTCAAAATTTATCTCAAAAACCGTAAGGGATAGAGAAAAAAATCCAATTGCAAACTTGTTCAGCATAAAAAAACAAACAAAACAAAAATTGGACCAACCAATCACCCACAATCAGAAGATCATGTTGACCATTTCCGGAACGGGTCTATGACGATTGGTCTAATGCCGATTGGTCCAAATACCGATTGATCCAATTCCCGACTGGTCCAAATACCGATTGATCTAAATCCCGATTGGTTTAAAAAGAGATCAAAATGACTGAAAAATTTCCACTGAGAACGAGGACATAAACTTGAATTATTCAAAACCTTTTTCCTTTACGGAAATAAAAAACATAGTGAATGTGTATAGTTTACAGAAGTATTCAGAGCACTCTTTGCACAATTACAATGTTGATGTAAATGTGATCCTTGGATAAATACGAGGGTTAAATCCCGTTTTAAAAACTGATTTTTTTTTCAAGAAGGTCTGTAAATGAAAGTAAACGAAACAAATACCAATATAATAAACATTGTGAATTAATTTTTTTATTAAAAAAAACTGTCAGGCGGGGGTGGGGTGGGGGACGGAAGGGGGTAGTTTATAACTCCAAAACGGCTCATCACAGCCAAACAAGTCATTTACAAAAAAAACTTGCCGTACATGTCAAGTTTGAGTTTGGTTTGCTGATTTGTACGCTACAGCCATTTTTTAATTTTTTTAAAAAAATAATATCTCTAAAAAGGCTTACCCAATTCACATCAAATATACGCTAAGGCACAATTTAGGATACCCTTTAAGCATGTGTAATATTTATTCAGTTCTGCAGTTTCAGAGGCGTTAGCTGCACAAAAGAGGTCACATATATACAGAATTTTTTTTTCAAAATTTAAAAATATCTTTTCGATTCCTGAGTTTTAAAGTCTATTTCAGGAAAAAAATGAGTTTCTGAAACGAACACATAGGCCTTCACTCTTAGTGAGTGGTAGCCAAAAAAGAAACCTCTTTACAAATATAAAAATTCTCATTTTTTTCATTTTTCTCTTTTTTATTTAAAAAATAAGCAGAAGTCATAAAATAGAAGTTTTCTCTCTTTTTTTTTTTTTTTAGCAGAAGTCATATAATAGAAGTTTTCTCTCTTTTTGTTTTAATTCGTTTTCAGTGGAAATTTTTTCAGTCGTATTAGTCTCTTTTAGACCAATCGGGAATTAGACGAATTGGTTTTTGGACCAGTTGGAATTTGGACCAATCGGTATTTGGACCAATCGGGAATTGGACTAATCCGTATTTGGACCAATAGGCGTTAGACCAATCGTCCTGGACCACTTGCCATCCTGGAATTGTTCTGTCTTCTGCGTGCTGAAACATGCCTTTTATTTGCTTTTCCGCCTGAAAGTTAATGTGGGCATGGTAATTTATGTTAATTTTTTGATTTGCATGCTTTACATGGTGGAAATATCAACATTCAGTTTTCCTTGTGCAGTGTGACTGTATGTAAGCTACAAGCAGTTCACGACGTGATTGTGGGTGATTGGTTGGTCCGATTTGGATGATTTTGTTTTGTTTGTTTTTTTTATGCTGATCAAGTTTGCAATTGGGTTTTTTTTTTCTCTATCCCTTACGGTTTTTGAGCTAAATTTTGAATGTGTCCTAATTTGCATATTTGGGATGATGAAAAGTGCACCATGGGATAGGCCACCCACAACTTCCTATTCATTGGATTCATCAAAATTGACATATCTGCTTCGGTTCAAAAAATAAAAGGGGGGGGGCAGACTTATGGACCACTCTGTATATCTTAAGATTGAAAACCTGTACGGGGTGTCAGGATGGTACCATTAGAGCACGTGCTAATGCACCGATTTTGACCATCTTCGAAACGATTCGTGAGATGAACCATGTTTATCGATTGAAGAAAAATAATTTCGAAAATCATTCATACGCTTCGAGAAGACCGAGTTACAGATGGAGAGACAGACACGTTTTCCCCATCAATAGCATATAGGATTGTGTATAAGTATAGCCATTTAATCTGAACCATATTATATAAGGATAGCCATAAGGAGGTGATTAGTTATATCGCTCATCACAAACACACGATTTTGTTGTATATATATTATAATGAAGTGTTATCTTCGTAAAGCCAACCTCATGGTTCTGATGTAAGAACGCACGGCATCGTGAGATTAAGCTGTATGATGAGCTCGTTTCGTCGACTGGTGTTGTCTGTATGTCTGTCACGCTATCGTCTCACACAAACGGCTGTTCCTGTAATTTTTTTCTTTTTTCTCAGTAAAATTTTTCTTATGAGTAACTGTTTCTCCGCGTGTGAAGGGGATGAAATTGTAGATCGGTTATTTTTAACAAGTGATAATGAAGTAAAAACGATTTGAAGTATTTAAAAGAGGGAGGGGGAAAGAAGTTTCTCGTGATGAGAAAAATCCGCGCGAGATGATTGCGCGAGAAAATTGAAAGTATCCGTTGTTTGTTTTTTTTTTGAATATTTTTTTTAATTTTTTTTTTTCCTTTCCCTCTTCTCGCTTTCTTTTTATATTTTTTTTACGTTGTTGCGTTACCTGTTTTTCGTGGATCCTGTATAATTAAAGAATAGGGGGTCGCGGGAAGAGGTTAAATTGCTTCACACGATGTAATTGGCGGAGAGAGGATTACAACCGGGCTTTTTAGAGAATCACGTTCTTGTTAAGCATACGCCTCCCCCTTCCAAAAATGGCTCCGCCCACGTGAACAAAAGAAGAATTTACAACCAATCTTCGGGCCTATCAAAGGGTAGGACGTAGTAGTTTTCATATTTAGAACGCCGACGAAGCCTCTTGAAGCGCCTTGTTAAGGCTTTTGTGGGAGGATGTAAACAACTTTGAGGGAAGCAGCACTTGGTAAGCTTTGGGTGATTGGGTGATTTGATTCATTATTATCAAAAATTATTTTTTTTATTATTAGAAGAAGATTGTAAAATTTTAAAAAAATATTTATAATAATATATCGTTGAATAATAATTATTATTAATTAATAGTGATGAATCTAAAGAATATTAGATAAGAAGACATGCAGATTATAAAATGTCATGAAGTTTGCTTTTATAAAAGGTTCACATACATTTTAACTTAAGAGGAAACCCATATTAATGAAAGATCAATTTTTGATCTCTCCAAGCTTTTTTGAAACTTAGTACACAGTTTATCCCAAGCTTCATCAATTGCAAGTTTCAGTTCTGGTAGGGCCACCGGTTTGAGACATTCATTGCATGATCATAGAGCCATTCTTTTGTTACTTTGGAGCATTGTATCGATGCATTATCTTGCTTGATATACAATTTTTCCCAGCAATGCAGTGCTGGACAGAATTATAAACTCGCATGAATTTTGAACCAAACTTTACTAAAAACAAGTTAAGAGGAAAAAGGTTTTATCAAACCAAGCTTTTATAATGTTTTATTTAGTGGCAACAATACAGCTTAATTTTGCAACAATAAACAATAGATACATTTACTCTCGCCATAACGAAATGTCCAATTGTTACAACAATCAATTCGTAGTAATGAGTTAGTACCATTAGAACACGAACCAATGAACCGATTTGAAATTTTTTTTCTTTATCATAAACTAGAAGAGGTACCCGGCGTTGCCCGGGATAATTACGATGTCTTGAAGCAAAAATTGGCCATTCATTACTTTGTGTAGTCTAACGGTTGCCGATTCTTCTATTTACTTGCTTCCCATTTGCTTAATACAGCACGGAGCTAAAGGTTTGCTTTCTCTGTCGTCTTTCCACTCTTTCTCAATAGTCTGCTAACTCTTCATTATCTCCAGCTACTGATCATTTTTAAAGATTTTCAAGAAATTGTTAAGTACTAAGAGCTCTCTTTTCTAAGAAAAACCTGAATAACAGGAATTCTATGCATTGTTACAAATTGAAACTTATCCATATTGCATCATCATTTTATGTTCATTGTTATTGGTGAATTGCGTGTTGAAACCATTGTTGATACCTATTGTTGCACAAACTTTTATTTGCATTGTTGGTCATGAGATGTATATTGTTGGTCCGTGCAGAGTGTTTCTGAATTGCGTGTTGATACCATTGTTGCAAAAACTTCGTCTTGCATTGTTGGTCATGCGATATTTCTCATTAATATGCCCTGCCATAACCATGAATATCGATTTTTTATCAATAATTATTATTTTTTCGAAATCTGAAGTAGACAGTGACCTTCCTCATGCTTTGAAGGTCATGTATGCGAAATTTTATCAAGATCGGAATAAAACTGTAGATTTGTATAAAAAACATACAGACCCACAAACATCCTTCTTTATATATATAGAAGATAGATAGATAGATTGTCATCGATTCTGCATAAGTGTGTCAAATTGCAGCTCCCTAGCTTGTCGGAAAGTTGGTTTAATATTGATTACAAGATTTGGCCTAAACAAACTAACACAGCAAAGTTAATAAAGCTTTTAAAAATGAACAAAATCAAGCAAGTCAGGCAACCGAAATGCCCAGGACCGATAGGAATTTAAAGCATTCGAGAACGAAAAAGAAAGCATTTGATTTGTAAAAACGTTTTTCGTTGTTAAGAATTAGATGAGGTTGCTAAGGAAGCCTCTGGCTGCTAAGCAAGGCGTACTTTTAAGGGAAATGTATAGTTCAAATGAATAAAACTACCTGAAGAGTTAAATGGAGAGAGTAGCAGTTCTCTATAGATTAGAACATATACGAATTCTTTAATTTGTAAGCATTCCTATTTAATGAAATAAGCGTTAATTGTTGAAGCGTTCTGTGTAAGGGCCAATTCTTTCTTCATAAACTATTGCCAAAGCTTTTCAACGTAAGCAAGTACCATTGAAGGAATGATTAGCTACTAGCTATTGTTAAAATTTGCCTAACGCAAACTAACTATTGATAATCTAAGGTATAAGTTATTACATGCCTTATCTTAGCATTGAAAGTTTCAATGGTTTCATTATAATATCATTAAAACATGAATTATGGAACCAAATTAGATTAGATTTTACGTTATATTCATTCAGGACACGTCATTCCAAGACGTTTGATATATTACATGTCATATTTTAGCATTGAAAGTTTCCATGAACCATAATGGGCCCACTAGACCGGCTGTCTTTCAACCAATTTCGACTATCATTATTTTACGTTATATTCTTTCATTGCACATCATTCCAAGTCGTTTGATATATTACATGCCATATATTAGCATTGAAAGTTCCAATGAACCACAATGGTTCCACGAAACCTGGTGCCTTTGAACCAGTTTCGACTATCATTAATTTTACGTCATATTCATTCATGACACATCATTCCAAGTCGTTTTATATATAACATGCCATATCTTATCATTGAAAACTTTTGAGGGTGTCATAAGGGTACTATTAGAGCACGTGCCATTGTATCAATTACAACCATTTTCAGAATGAGAATTACAACCATTGCCTTCACACATTCACATTCGCGGAACCATATTTATCAATTGGCGAAAATAGTAATTAATAACTGCTTTTATCTCGTCATTACGATTTGTTTGATGTATTACTTACTATATCTTCCCATAGAAAATTGTTATGTGGGGTCGTGAAGGTACCATTTGTGCATGTGCTATTGAACCGATTTAGATAACATTTGTGATTGGTCCGTGCCAGGACCTATATTCATCGACTGACGAAAACAGATTTTGAAAATCTTTCATAGCCTTGGAGGAGTTAGAGTTACGGACTGACAGACAGACAGACACGTTTCCCCACACTGATAGCATAAAGCACCTTTCGGTACTTAATAAATTGTTCATACTAGTCTATCCAATCTTGGACTACACAATCTTTTTAATTTTATTTTTCCTGATGTTTCCACTGAATCAGATGTTCAACCTGGCACAAGCAGACTAAATAAGAACAGAAATCACACATCCACAAATAAGATTTATGTTCCGGAGCCACTGATATACGAGGGTGGGCTGAAAAGTAATGCCTCCATGGCTGTTAACCGATTTTCAAAATTCTTTTTGTATCTGATACTCCCATTTCTCCTCTATGTAATGCACTATTCACTTTTCGACATAGTCCCCATCCCTTTCCACGCATTGTACCAACGCGTGACTAGTCCGGTGAACCCGTCGGAGAGGAATTCCGGGGTTGTCGTCGACACGAGGATTGAATGGCAGCTTTGGATCCTCTTCTGCAGCACGATAGCGCCACACATCAGAGGGCGTTGCAGCGCCTACAGTTCAAAGATGAAAAACTGCAGTTCAAAAATGAAAGACTCTGCACCTTGCGACTTTCACCACTTCCCAAAGAGGAAAGAGCACCTTAAGGGGCATGAGTTGCGTTCTGACGACGAGGTGAAACCTGCCGTTCGGTCTTGGTGTCGACAACAACCCCGGAATACCCCTCCGACGGGTTCACCCGACTAGTCACGTGTTGGTACAATGCGTGGAAAGGGATGGGGACTATGTCGAAAAGTGAATAGTGCATTACATAGACGGTAAATGTGAGTATCAGATACAAGTGTCTGCCATTTAATAAAACAACCCGTTCTTTCATATTTTTTATATGTTTGAAATAATTTAAGATTCTTTTTTGTAATGAGATCCGTATTAGCAAAATTAGTTCAATAGATACTATTTTATACAAATGCTTAGTTTTTGGTTTTTTTTCTTTTACAGGTCGTCTTTCACAGGCCACAATTGCACAATCAAGGTCAGTTAAAAATTAAATAATATTTTAATATTGCTTGTATGAAAGACCGTGAAATCGTTAAAAGGACACACAGGCTGCGTAAGGTATTTGAGGACACACCGTTTGGCTACTGCTGCACTATAGTAAATTGTATGCCCTTTCCGTTTCCGGAAAGTAAAATGGCGGAGCATCAAGTAACACAAATCATGAAGAGACATGCAGTAATCGTGGCAATAAAGGCAGAGCACGGCGATGTAGAGATATCACGATTTCTAAAGGTCGCAAGATCATTCGTCCACAAAGTGCGGAAGGAGTTGGAGACCGAAGATGGCAATGTCGCTGCACCAGTAGCAAAGCGTAAGAACTAGAACACCTGAATTTATTCAGCAAGCGCAGCAGGCCATCGATGGCAATCCCAGATCATCCATGAGGTCATTTGCCAAAGATCTCCATGTGTCGGAAAGAACAATCAGTTTATGCCTACTCAGATCGAAAAGGCTCTTAAAACAAGCTGAATAATCCGTGTGAAGCTGACTTGCTGTGGATTTGGCCTCCTAACTCCCCTGACCTGAATCCGTTGGACTACTACATATGGAGTATTGTGGAGAGAGAGGTCAACGAACAACATAACACCCCCATAACACCAAAGATGAATTGAAAGCTGCCATTGTTCGAGTAATGATTACCAATATGAACCATGACCGTTTGATTCGCGCATGTCGAAGGTTTCGAACTCGCATTGAAGCAGTTATAGAAGCTAAATGCGGATTCATTGAATAGCCATCTAATAAGAAGGTTTCTTGTGTATGCTCATGATGTGTTTCGATAATGAAGTTATTATCTCGACTTATATCTCTGTTTTCTTTCTTGACGTGAATCTGTCCTCAAATACCTTACGCACCCTGTATATAATGAGATTTATATGCGACAAAAATTTAGTCGCATGACTGAAAAAATTCTTACAATAAACAAAAATTCTTAATAAATAAATGTTTTATAAAGTCTACTTCCCCCCTGCTTAGTAATGACCTCAAAAATACGATCTGATAATGATTCGTAGAGATTTTTAGACTCTTATTGGTCAATTTCTGCCCAGCACTGCGTAACTGCTGATTTGAGTTCTTCAACATCAGAATATTGCTTCCTATTTGCATAAACCTTTCTTGCCAATGTTCTCCGGATGTTTTCGATTATACAGGGTGGTCATAAATTATTAAGCACATTTTGACAGTGAATATTTTATTAACCAAGAAATGTACACACTTCTTGTGAACATCATTGAAAAGTACAACTCAAACAGTTTGTCAGGTGTCACTATCACCACCAGGCGGCAGCATTGTTTGGCGTAGGAACACAAAACGCGAAAATGGCGACCGTGCAGCAGAAAGCAATGTGCGTTCTTTGGTTTCACGAGCAGAAATCCGTGATAGCAGTTCAACGGCAATTCCGCTTGGAATATGGACAACCTGCTCCTGGAAAGGATTCCATAAAGCGGTGGTATCAGCAGTTTACGGACACTGGAAGCGTAGTCCACAAGAAAGGTGCTGGTAGGCCTACCGTCAGTGAGGAAGTCATTGAGAAGGTGCGAGATGCGTTCCAACGGAGCCCTACGAAGTCAACTCGGCGCGCCAGCTTGGAATTGCGAGTCCCACGATCTACGGTGATGAAAGTGATGCATAAGCGTTTGAAATTGTATGCCTACATAGTTCAGATTGTTCAGGAACTAAAGCCCGACGATAAACCGCAACGGTTTGCATTCGCGGAGCTCATTCTGCACAAAATTGATGTGGACAACACGTTCTTGGATAAAGTGGCTTTCTCAGATGAGTCAACATTTCATGTTTCCGGGCGTGTGAACAGACACAACTGTCGCATTTGGGGATCAGAGAGCCCTCATGAAGTCCGTGAACATGTTAGAGACAGTCCAAAGGTCAATGTGTGGTGCGCGTTGACTGTCAATGAAGTGATTGGACCATTCTTCTTCACAGAGCAGTCGGTGAATAGCATCACGTACCTTGACATGCTGCAATGTTATGCTATACCGCAGCTTGAACAATGTTGTGCGGCGATACCTGGATGAACAATTTCCTGGTCGTTGGATTGGCCGCGGGGGGCCGATTTCATGGCCTCCGCGATCTCCTGACATAACACAACTCGATTTTTTCTTGTGGGGATATGTAAAGGACCGCGTGTACTCCAGCAATGTGCGTGATCTTGATGAATTGAAGGAAAGGATTGTGGCTGTCATTGCAACAGTGACACCTGAAATGCTGCGGAATACATGGCGTGAAATCGAATATCGAATGGATATTCTGCGAGTCACTGCAGGAGCACACGTGGAAGTGCTGTCACTTCGGAATATTACGGAAAAAAACTGTTTGAGTTGTACTTTTCAATGATGTTCACAAGAAGTGTGTACATTTCTTGGTTAATAAAATATTCACTGTCAAAATGTGCTTAATAATTTATGACCACCCTGTATTAGGTCCGGAAACTTCGCAGGCCAATCAAGATGTCGAATGTTGTTATCTTGATACCACTGTTTTACAGAGTCAGCCGTATGGACCGGCATTGTCATCTTGAAAAATCCACTTGGGTTCAGCCAGTTGTCGTCCTTTTCTCAATATACAAGTCAAAATCAAAAACCTGTGGACAACATTATTTTTAAGTTAATGGTTTTCTTTATTGAGCTGTAGATGAATAATTATCAGACCTACAACCATGAAATACATAAGACGGATTGATTATTCAAATATCATGCTTGATATAAAAAATCAAAAAAATATATTAAACAAAACTTAAAATAAAAGGCACAAAATAATCAAAGCTTGTGGACACAAAAAAACAAAAATCATAATACTGTGGACAATACTATTTTTAATATAAAATTTATTCTCTATGAGGTAATTTGCATAAGGATCAGTTCACTATCGAATTATAGGTAGAAGGTTGATACTTTTACATTACTTAATTAAGAAAATGGCTTCAACAAAAGCAATGCCACTCGAAATTCGTTAACGCTTTATTGATTGCCATAAACACAAAGAATCAATCAGAAAAATTGCTACAAAATTTAAACTATCAAAAAGTGCAGTTCACAAAATAGTGAACCAGTTTAAAACAGTCGGCAATGTTGAAATTAAGAAGCTAACAGGGCAAACTAAAACAACTTCTAGTCGTGATGATAGAATGCTTCATTCTATCATCAAGAAAAATAGATTTGCTCAAGGACCAGAACTGAGTCAACAGTGGTCAGCCAGCATCGGGAAAACTGTATCTGTGTCAACCACATATCGCCGTATCCTTCAACTTGGGTATAAATTTTATACTCCTAAAATAAAACCATTTCTCACAAAGGTGCAAAAGTATAAACGTGTGAAGTGGGCAAAAGAGTGAGCTGATTGGTCTATTGAACAATGGAACAAAGTGGTATTTAGTAATGAATCCACATTGCAACTTTCTGGGGATAACCAAAGTGGGAAAAAAGTGCTGAGAAAAAAAGAATGAGGCTAATTGTATAAAAAGAAGTGTTAAGTTTCCAGCCTCATGCATGGTCTGGGGTTGTTGTGTAAGTGCCAAAGGGACTGGAAAATTGCATTTCATTGATGTAACTATGAATGCTGAGAAGTATGTAAGTGTTTTGGCAACCAGCCTTCTTCCATCAATTGCCTCATTTTGCCTTGGTCGTAGCAGCATCTTTCAGCAGGATGGAGCATCCTGCCACACAGCCAAGTCAACCAAGGAATGGCTTGCAAGAAAACGAGTGAATGTTATGGAATGGCCTGCGAATTCTCCTGACATGAACCCTATAGAGAATATTTGGGGAATTTTGAAAAGTGAAATAAAGAAAGCTGGACCAACAACAACGGATGAATTAAGAATTCAGGTGCAGGATGCATGGAATAAAATAACAGCAGAAACATGCAGCAATCTGATATCTTCCATGCCACGAAGAATAATTGCACTTCTTAAGGCACATGGAGATGCCACTAAATACTGGATGCATTGTTCAGCTAAAACAGTATTATGATTTTTGTTTTTTGTGTCCACAGTATTTTGACACAAGCTTTGATTATTTTGTCGTTTTTATTTTAAGTTGTGCTGGAGTATTCCTGTGTGTGGAAATGGTGTAAAATGTTTCGGGAAGGAAGAGTAAAGATTAGTTCATAGTCTGCCGTTACCGTTTGCGCCGTGCTCCAAAGAAAGCCGTTCCGTTTGTTGAGATGATTCATAGTTGTGCTTTGTCGTTATGCCGACTCTACGAGCCACCGTTCGCTGTTGCGCTGGGATAGAACTGTGCTCTATTTCAACGGCCAATGCACAACGGCCCACCAACCAGAACTTGGCGATCTCCTGACGTCATTTCTTTTCTTTGAAAAACAAAAATGGAGAAAAGCAAGTTAATCGAATAAAAATCCAACACAAAAACGATTGAATTTGAATGACAGATTCAGCTCATGCAGATGCCGGGCAATGGTTGAAAAGTGAACCTTGAACTGTCCTGCGAGTTCCCTCGTTGTCACATTGTGATCTTCATCAATTGCTTGGCGTAGATCACCATCTGAAATCATGATTGGCCGACCAGAGAGGTGCATCTTGAAGAGTGCTACCTCCGCGTCTGAACCGGCGATACCATTCTTCTATTGTACTTAAACTAACAGTGCCATCACCTAAACGTTGGCAAATGTTTCGGTGACATTGCGCATCACTGATCTTTCCAGAATACTCGTAGAAGATTATTGCTCGAATATGCTCTGTGTGAAAGGTCCATTTCGGACCGTTGATGGCACTCACACATGTAGATGCGTATTTCTTCGATGCAAGTTTCGGAAGTTGACAGAGCATGCGCGGTGTTCCCGTTGACCGTTTTACCGCTGTGACTATGGATGCTATATCGTGACTGTGAACGTTTTGAACTTGACGGAACGGCAGACGGCCAACGCAAAATGGCGTTGTCAGACTATGAACCAACCTTTAGCCTTAGACTACGTTCGCACTACGAAACTAGTTACAAATAGAACTAGTTTCTTTTCTGGTTCCAGTTGAACCAGTTCTAATTGAACACTAGTTTTATCATCCTCCTATTCGCACTGGAAATCCTGTTTAGAGGTGGAAATCCAGTTCCAGACACAACAAATAGAGCGTGCCCTGGAATGATTAATGCTTCTTCATCGTTATTTAAAGATGGCGCTTTTTGTTTTCCAAATTTAGCTTCGCCATCTTTCCACTTATCTTGATTTGTTTGAGATTGAGAACACTGTTGTTCGGTAGCCATTGTGTATTTTTAATCCGTGATCGTATCGCTATTCGTGAAGACTTAAGGGAAAACTACCCAGAAGTCTTTGCATGAACAAGCACTCTCCAGCCCTAGATCCAGTTTGAGTAACTGGGGTTGGAAACCCCAGTTCCAGAGCCGAAAGAACTAGTTCTTCTTACACCCAGTTTTGTTCGCACTTCACTGATAGAACTAGTTTCTTTTGGCTAGTGCGAACGAGCCTTTACCGATAAACCTCAGCGGCGACACCAGCCATTATCGAGGACATTAACAACACAATCAAAGAAAACTGTCGCATTCCCTTGAAAGAAGTGAGTGAAATGTTTCACATATTCTATGGAACTGCATGGGATTGGGTGCAGGAGAAACTTGGATACCGCACAGTCTCTTCGCGTTGGATTCCAAAACTTTGACACCAGAACAGACCAGCAACAGAGTCTGCGCATAAATGAGTTTCTCAATGGCATTGTCACAGGAGATGAGTCCTGGGTCTTGCAGTTCAAACCTGAGCCTAAAACTGGAGCAAACATGGAGTGGAAACATCCACATTCTCCGGTCCGCAAAAGATTCAGTTTCTCCTCCAGCTCGGAAGATTCTGCTTACAGTTTCGGCTTCCTCATGACAACGCCCGCCCGCATGTGGTCAATGTCGTCAAAGCAAAACCTAGGATATCTCTTCGTGTTTTTAAAAATTTTAATTAAAGATTAAAAGGAAGCTTTAGGAAGCTAATTTTAGCGAGTTGTAACATTTGATACTCGATGTCACTAATAGCGCGACACTTTGTCTTTTTGTTTCTTCAAATTTACTTTCGCGACCCTCTAGCGTGTGATTTCTCTGGATGGAAAAAAATAAACACGAAGAGCATCTCTTTGTAAAGGAATAAAATTGTGTATATAAATATCTCGTGCTTTGGGTTGATGTCTGCAAAAGTTCTCGACGAGGGTGTTGTAATTCTCCTTGCGAGTTTTCCACCCCCAAGCCGACCATTTCATTCCACAAAATCGTTTCGTCATCTTTATCTCTCACCCAATTCTTGTTTTCCCTTCTGCTTGACTGAACCTGTGCTGATAAAGCGAAAAAGCTTCCCCTCCGCTGCCTCTCCCTCCCCTACCACCCTTGTGATTGGCTTGTTTGGGGAAATTGTTGCGGTCGACAGTTGGGGGGGGGGGAGTCATCACCAATCACCACTTAGGGACCCTCTCCTTCTCATCCCACGGTCTCTTTCCTATTATAAGGCACCCTCCATCTCTATACTAGCAATTTGGTGTGCTTTCATAGAAAGGAGGTGGTGATCATGTGCTACAGTCTTTTTGTTAATGGAAATTCCAGGGGCTTTGGCTTAAAAGTTTTGGTGTAATTGCAAGCAACCTTTTTTTTTTTTTCATTAATTTTCTTTTCAATATCGCTTAATGAAAAGTAGCCGCTTTAGTAGAGACATCGCGCATTCAAACTTGGGCTAGCAACGTAGCCTAAGACATCGCAGTGATGCATCCGATGCTTTTTTTTTGAGTGCGCATATGTTCTCTTCCTAAAACATGCTTCTCTTATCTTATAATACAGGTACACGAACTAACATATTCGAAAGCGCATCTGAGAATCTACGCTGGCTGCTCAAATGAAAGTGGACACCTGCCGTAGTGGAACAACTTATGCAAATTCGGGCAATAATTTGAATATACTAGTGATGTCCATTGGATCCGGATCTCTGATTCGGATCTGATAATATCCGGATTCGGATCTAGAAATATCCGGATCTCGGATATCGGAACCGGATCTCGGATATCGGAACCGGATTTCGGATCTCTGATATCGGATATCAGATCCGGATTTCGGATCTCGGATATCGGATCCGGATTTCGGATCCTTTCGCTGGATGCGTATTAAGACTAATTAGGACTTAAGAGGACTAGGCTATCACTTAATAAAAGCATTTATAAACTGCTTTCAGAAAAAGTTTGCATATACACAATTTCCTGATATAGGATCCGAATTTCGGATCTCGGATTTCTGACCAAGATCTGGATCTCGGATCTCGGACCTAGGTCCGAAAAAAAGATCCGGATCTTGACATCACTAGTTTCTTCACCACATTGTCACGGGTGACGAAACATGGATTCATCAATGGAGTGAAAACACACCTCCTCTCCAAAGACAAAGAAGTTTAAGGTGAAGCCATCTGCCAGGAAAGTGATGGCCACGGTGTTCTGAGACAGCGCTTGTCATACTCGTGGGTTTTTTTTTAGCAAGAGGGTACACAATGATCGCTGACCGATGCTGCAAGACCTTGAACACGATTGCGCGAAGCAGTCAGGAGGGCGTCATCCTCCTTCACGACAACGCGCGACCTCATACACCCCAGAAGACCAACACGCTGTTGAAGCAGTTGCGCTGAGACATCGTCGAACACCGTCCCTACAGCCCGGACCTCGATGCTAGCGACTTTCACTTCTTTCTTCAGTTGAAGGAGCACCTAGGAGACCGACGATTCGCTTCAGAGGAGGAGGTGAAACACTTCGCGACAACGTGTCTGAACACGCAAGGACAGGAATTGTATCAGGAGGGCAAATTCAAACTCATCCCACGAAGCGACAAGTGCCTAAACCGATATGGAGACTATGTCGAAAAATAACCTACATACTATCAGTTGGCTGTGTTGGTTATTGTATGAAATACAATGTACACGTTTCACTGCAGGCTTTGTAACCTTACGTTTTGATCACCCTTCGTACATTAATCGCAGCAGACTAATTGTGGATATAAAGGATAAACAAGGTTAAGATGTTTGTATTAAAAAAACATTTGGTTTACGTGTATAGAGCATCTGTTCAGAACATCGTATTGTTTATCGCATTTTATTTTATTAATTCACTAATTTTTTGGTAACATGTAGAGAGAGAGAGACTTAGACCAATCCCCACCACTTGAAATATTTATACAGCCGAGAAAATACATTTTTTGTAATCTCGTCATCGCGTTATTATTGACTCGGAACTAATAAGTTTGCTACCGAAAACAGCTTTGCCCTGTCCAATAATGAAGATAATAACGCTACGTCGCTATTTAGACAAAGCGAGCAACACTTAGGAAGAGAGGGAAATTGCCATTGTTTTCTCTGTCGATAAATTGCACTCGCTCAACCTTCCCTCGCACATCTTCTTCTTCCTTCTCTTGTATTTCCCTCACTTAAAGCTTGAAAGCGATCAGACCCTGGGTTCTAATGCACTTTTTACCCCACCCCCACCTCCCTCCCTTCCTTTCTTTCCGCAGTTGTAATAAAGCGTAACAGCCTCTTCTTTATCACCCATTCAACTTTACCCCCTCTGCTTTGCTGTCTATCTACCTAACCCCCTCTCCCTCCCTCATCTCTCTTCAATACTTTTATATCTGTGTGTGTGTATGTTCTCTCCACACCCCCAACACACAACACACAGTGCGCTCCTTCTGTTAATGCCGGTAGAGGGAGATGGACCAGCAGATATTGGAACGATAGTAATTGCCAAAAAAGGAAAGAGCTGGGAGGAAAGATGAGTTTTTTATATTTATTTAGAGATAAGCTAAATTTTGTTTTTAAAAAAAGACCCCCTTTTCACAAACACACCCCCCCCTAACGTCAAAAGTGGTTTTGACCCTCAGCTTCATGGAGTGTCCCCACGTCGCCTCTGGTGAAGTCACTGAAAGAATTGAAATTATTTCATTGACAGAGAGAGTTCGTTATAACGAGGGTTGATCAATAACGACTGATTTTCTTTCCGGTTTCTATTATTAGTTTTAATCTAACTGAACGCAGCCCTACTCACAGTACACTCCCTCTAGTTGAATGAACTTTTCAAACGCATCTGCCAATTTAAAGATACGTTTTCAAAATGCCAGGAAAAAGGAAAAGGGCGATTAATTAGGGAGTGAGGTAGTTAGAAGAGACAGGTTATCTACAAGATAAAAAATAGTACGCGTCACGCTTTTCCGGGGGTTGAAGCAACAATACTTTCAGAATTACGTATGTTTCCAAGAATTATTAACAATGATCAGAACATAGCCCAGCAGGCGATGTAGATATGTCAGCCTCCGTCGCCTTTCCACTGTCTCTCAGCAGACTGCTTGCTCTCCATAATCTCTAGTTAGTGCTCAATTTTAATAACTATCATTTCTATGAAGAAGGTCCGGGCTTTTTGTTGGCTGAAAGTGACCTCCTGTGTTGAGCTCGAGAAGCCCATTGTCATCTGTCATCGGATTGGCTGGCTGACGAGTCTTCCAGAACGTGGACCAATACATGCGCAGCTACACTTCGATATTCATAAGTATGGCAGGGCATAGTAATAAGAAGTGTCTCATGACCAGCAATGCAAGGTAACGTTCATTAAGGCTTATAATGAAGATTCTATTACCCCAACTCTGCGAAAACATAGTTCTTAGAAGCTAACGTTTTCTTGAAAGTCTTCAAAAATGAGCAGTAACTGGAGATAATGGAGAGTTGAGAAACAGTGGAAAGGCAGTAGAGGAAGCAGTCCCTTCACTTGGCTGGCGCTGGTTGGGTTTCGCCAGCACAATGCTATAACAGAGCAAATGGGGAGTGACCTATAGGGAAAAAAAGAGGGAAC
The DNA here is from genome assembly GCA_023313115.1 of Rhysida immarginata. Taxonomy (NCBI): domain Eukaryota; kingdom Metazoa; phylum Arthropoda; class Chilopoda; order Scolopendromorpha; family Scolopendridae; genus Rhysida; species Rhysida immarginata. The sequence continues at coordinate 23,064 of JAHWFO010109517.1, forward strand.
AGCGAGTTCTGTGACCTATTTCTATGGTTTCGAGTTACATGCTTATCCAGGTTATATCAGTCGTTGTCCAACCTTGATAATGTTGTAAGTGATACCATAGAGGCCGTTCACAATTATTCCTCATTGGTCCGACCATTTGGCTGTGTTTTTACTGCTCAAATTGGGCAGCAGTATTCAGTGCATACTGACAAGGGAACTATCCGAATCTGTAAAGACAAGTCCTTGTTTGCTTGCAAGCATACCTTGGAAGCAATGTCATTGCGCGATGGCGGTAGCGGAAGTGAGGAAATAAACAACGGAATCCCCAAAGAATTGTGGGCTTCAGAGGCCAAATTGTATTCATCCACTTGGAAGGGTCCCAAACCAATGCGATGAAAACGAATCCATTACCACCAAACTTCATGGCTAGAACCAGGCACTCAGGTAAATGCGCTAATCTGGTATTCGCCATACCCAAACACTCCACAAAATGTTTTGACAACTCATAAGGGGAGTGCCTGAACCGTTACCACGCAGGTTTTGACCAGACTTTGCCAGCATATAGCGAATAAGTCCCAAAATCCCGAGTAATTTTAACCAAGGTAACCCTGGGAATGTGCCTTGCAGTCGCACAATCTGCATTTCAAACGAACCATGCTAGGGATCTGGTTGCTATAGTGCGCTAGTGGTTCTGTATCTAGATTATGATTCAAGCCCTACCGGATCACAAGGTACCCTGGACAGGATCGACCCCATAATCCATACTAATATTAAAAATGTGAAAGTGTGTTTGTCTGTTGGTTCGTTTGTCCTTCTTTCACATCAAAACGGAGCGACAGATTAATGTGGTTTTTTGTATGTAGATAGTTGGAGGGCTCGAGAGTGACATAGGCTACTTAAATTACCTACTTTTGCTTTGTAATTCCCCTCAACTCAACTAGCTGGCGCTATTGTATTGTTAAAACTCGCTAAGGTTGTGTTTATTCTGATTGCACTTAAGACCAGTTATCGGGCCGCGCACCACACAATAGGGCGCAATGTCTCGCAAACGTAAATCTGATCTTTCAAGAGTATCTTCTGAAGCACAAGCGAAAAGATTAGCTAAGCGAAAGGGCAAACACAACCCTTAGTTACTTCCCATTCGATCACGTGGGCGAAGCTGTGGGTAACAGCTAATAATGTGATATTTTTTAAAAATCGATTTTACGGAACTAGATGGTTTATTTGAAATACAGTCTGTTTCCTATTTTAGTGGACAGTTAATAAAACCCTTTAGAAGCGCAAAACTCTGATAACTAACAATTTATAAGTCTTCAAACCAATGTAAATGGTGCTTCTTTACATTTTGACAGATTAAAAAGTGCATTTTGTTCTTATGCATACGAAATTACTTGTTTCCTATTTAGTGGACAGTTCCATTTTAAGAGTTAAGGTAACAGCACACAATTCTCAGGAAGGCAGGAATTTCATTCTTTGATTGTTTTAAGCTCATATGCAGTCATATTGACAACTCCAGATTATTTCAATAATGGTAAGTCGAGAAAAGCTGTCTGATATTGAAAAAGGCAAAATCATGGCATTTCGAGAGAGTGGAAAGTCA
>JAHWFO010109520.1:0-17529 GCA_023313115.1 Rhysida immarginata
TTTCTACCAATAATAAGCTCTAAATTTATCCTATCTATGATGATGTAGCAATTTTTCGCGTTTCATAGCGGAGGCCTTCTCTCTCGGTGGCCACGTTACGCTCCGACACTGAGAAATCCAACCTTCATTTCTTCCAACAAATAAAAAAATCCACTGATTGTTAAAATCCAAGATAGAAGCAATGAAGTTCAACGACGTATATTAAAGATAGACTCCGAAGCAATTGTTGTTACTTGAAGCAAATTGGGAAGCTCCCCGCCCAGAACTGTCATGGCCGAAAATGAGTGAAGATGATGCGAAACCAATGATTTGAACTATTAAAACTACCAAAAATTATTTTCGACTCTTTTCATGCACGTTTTAAATGTGTGCTTAAACTATTTAAAAAAATTTTTTAATATTTTTTTATTTTATTCTTTTTAGTCTTTATTTTTTTTAAAAAAACAGGCTTTTACATACTTACAAAACCAATAAAGCCGTGGAGATCTGAACATGAAAGAGTTCGACAGGCAATGAATAGTAGACTGGATACATGCATCCTAGCTAGTGGTAATCATTTTCAGCAGTTATTGTAGATTAAGAAGTTTACTTGTAAGCTTATGTAAGGTAATAAATTATTAAGAATTGATTTTTTTAATATTTTTTTATTTATTGTGACACCTAAACATAACGGGAATCAATGAAAAATTCCAGCTAAAATAGTAAATACTACTCCTATTGATACAACGCAGTGAAAGAAGTGACCATTGCCTGGGATTTTAATTAAACAAAAATCACTTTTAATCCTGTTTAAGAATTCTAATTTGAATATTTTTATGCTGAATTGTAGTGTCACCGGAAATGAATCAGAGTGCCAAATTTGGAGTCGTTTGAAGAACGGGAAGTGGGTGAAAAATTGATTGCAGTATTTGACCCAAACTAATAAACATGTGAAATTAAGTAAAAGTGTAATGTATAATGAAAAATAGAGGATGTAGAAGAGAGGTAAAAACAATGAAAAGTAAATAATCATTGGAATCAAAAACAGTGTTTATTGTTACAACGTTAACATTCTTACATATCTGCATAATGGTGAATATTGCAAGGTACTAATTAAAACAAAATCCAAATATTGCAATGTGGCAGGAAATTTAATAACAGCCGACGCATTTCGGTAATATCGCCATCATCATGGCCACAAAATAACTACAGAGGTGAAAACAACAAGACTACCGAATATATAGCTAAAGAAGGGGCATGTCAACCAATCGGATTTTAGGTATTAAAGCACTGATTGGTGTATATGCCTTTTTTTTGGCTATATATTTTGTAGTATTGTTTTTTTTTCCTCTGTAGTTATTTTATGCCCGTGATAAGTGTTATTACTGAAACGCGTCGGCTGTCATTAAAATTCCTACAATGTTGCAATATCACAATACATGATACAGTACACAGGGATCATTAACGGGATCATTCTCTGTATGTATGTTCTGGACCAATAATCACTGATGCTCGAAAAAAAATTTTCATCTCACGAACATACACTTGAATGCATCTAATTTCAAAGATATACCAAATTTATTAAATGCCATTTTAAAATTTATTAAAATATTTACGAAATATCCGTTACTAATTCTAGCTGAAGGAAAATATGGCCAAGTGACCTTTTTATTTATTAAATGTCAGATTTAAAGATGAAAAAAACCACGTGCTGTTACGATTTACGACCATGGTCTTAGCACCTTATTATTAAGAAAATAATACAGATGAAAGAAATATTTGACATTACTTTGTGCAACAGGTTTCCTGTAAAAAAAAATTCTTTGAATGTTTACAAAATGTACAATAAAAACCGAAATACTGGGTAATAAGCGCCCGTATCCTTACGTTGAGTAACACGCTCCACTCTCTCCCTACAGTTGATCGCTTATCTCTGTCTAGTACTTATCGATTATGTTACTCGCCTGTCGCGTCATCCAGCCACAGCGCGGATAGTTTTAATAGTTCAAACCATTGTGCGAAACACATGGCTAAACATGAGAGTAGCTACACTGGAATCAAGCCAAAAACTGTGGACACAACTATAGAAAGAAAAATAACTCCAAAGCCACTATTCCACATAATAAATTTTAATGACTCAGATGTACATTTCGGTTACGTTCTAAGTCATTTGCCTTACCTAAAAAGCGGTCGGAATTGAGAACATACAAACGAAGGTATCATTTGCATGTTTGTAAGTTAGTATTCTTGATAAATTAGCCGACGAGTGTAAAATTTTGAATTCTTCTTGTCAATTATTTGGTGCTTTGTTTCCTTATCAACTATTTTGTTGATTTGATATTTATTATTTAAATATTTATTGATGTTCCTGTTAATTCTACTATAATGATTTGATTAATATTGGTGTTATTTTCAGTTTTCATTCCTATATTTTTTTGAATACCCTACGTATATTAAATTGGCAGGGTTTTTTCCCAGATATTTCATAAATTGTATTTTTGGCTTTTCATTTTGTTTCGTTATTTTTATACAGGGTGTTTCATAATTGGTGTCCCGTCTTTAGGTCCAAATAACGACTCAAGGGGAACAGATTGGGGGAAAATGAATATTGATTATTTGGTTTTAATGTCCCCTAATTCCGAATAAAAACATTTCGCGTCCGTGGGGGTGAAGGGGTAAATTTTGAAAATTTTAATTTTGTAAGGGTAGGGGTTAGACCCCATGTGTTATTTAGAAAGTTGTAGAGCATCATGTAAAGTGTGGGTTTAGCAAAAAACCCGGTGAAAAAATCTCATCCCCTGCCCCCTTTATCGAGTGGGTAAAGTGAAAGGTATGGCTAGCTAATGTAGACAAAAACAGAAAAACTCATTAGAAACTTATTAGAATTTTATTACTTATTAGAAAACAGTACATTTGAAAATGAATGAGAATGAATGAGTCGTTACCTGAAAAGCTAATGGTCTTGACCCCACTCGTATGCAAATTTGCTCACACGACTCACTCATTCTCATTTATTTTCCAAATGTAGGCCCTACTATTTTCTAATAAGTATGGTTTTTGTCCACATCGGCTAGCCATACCTAACCCCTACCCCCTACAAAATTAAAATTTTCAAAATTTACCCCTTCACCCCCAGGGACGCGAAATGTTTTTATTCGGAATTAGGGGACATTAAAACCAAATCATCAATATTCATTTTCCTCTCACCTGTTCCTCTTGAGCCGTTATTTGGACCTAAAGACGGGACACCAATTATGAAACACCTTTTATATAATGTTTTGAATTTTTCCTTGAATTTTTTGTTTGTTTGATATCCTTGTAGATTATCCTTGTTGAATTGATATTCATTAATAATTAAATATTTATTGATGCTTCGTGGCGATGTTGGAATAATATTTTATACTTGGGTGATATTCAATTATTTTTTTATAATTGTTCAATAACTGTTGAAATAATTTAATGATTCTTTTTTGTTGTATCAATTATGTTAATTTTTCTATTACATTTTGTTTTATTAATGATTCAAATGACAATGGGGTAATTGTTAATTTATAATATTTTTATTATTTCTAAAATATTCAGTAAATATTCAAATGATGTTTTTAATTAAACAACCAGGGTGAAGACACTATTCCACAAAAAAAAATAAGTGCCAAGTATTTTTTTTTTTTTTTTTTTTTTTTTTGTGGAATAGTGTCTTCTCCCTGGTTGTTTGGTTATACATTGTCCACAGTTTCAGGCACTTTGTCAGGTGTTTTTAAGTTTGTTCTTTTTATTTTTTGCTTAATCGTATCGATATTTTGCTATATGGGATATTGTGAGTAAAAATATGGTAATTTGTTTCCAGGTATAGGCTTTTCCAACAATGTAAATTTTTTTAAAAAAATTGTATCCAGCTGCAGGTTTTCCAAGAATGCAAAAGCTTATTTGCTTTCAGCTGTAGGTTTTTCATCCATGGAAATATAACAGCTGGAAACAATTTACTAAATTTTTAATTTATTTACCGATAATACTCTGATCATTATCATGTTTATTTTTAACATACTTGAACCTTTATCAAAAACATATTCACGAGACCTGAAAACAATTAAATAAATTAAAAGTTTTTCATTTTTGCGAAAAGCCTACAGCAGGAAACAATTAGCAAAAACAATACGATTATAATCATTTGATTATATATAAATAATTTATAAAGAGTATATAAAAAACTAAATTAAACACAGGATGAACCAAAAGTCCGGAAAAAATTTAAATTGCACACGAATACATATTAAAAGATTCTGTTTGCATAGAAACGATTAAAATGAAGTCGGGGTTTTTTTTCCAAGGAAAAAGAATTAATGCTATAAAAGAATTGTTTGGTTTTTGACCAACAGATGGCGTTGTCAGGTTATAGACATCAGTTTATGTACATTTTCAGACGGGAAGATGCCGGATTAACTATCGTTTAACTAGGAGGGCCTTCTCGATTAATAACAGCATTTCTATGCTTACAATTTCGTTATGGTGATGTCTGAATCATTTACAAACAAAAATAATATACAAAAAAATAACCATAGCCAATTTAACTTTAACAAAAAAATTCATTAAATTATCTTCAAGAAACATTTTGTCGGAAACGTTTAGCTATTTGAAGCGTTTTTCATAAGTATTAGAAACCCCCTGCTACAAAGGATTCATCCACGTTATCTTTGAAGTTAGTATCTTTTGACCTTGGAGGTATCTTGGATATTTCAAAAAACTGGAATTGTGTTGACGTCCAATTTCATGCGCTTTTGAAGGTCTTGGCCTTTAATTTTGGAGTAGTTTCTTGCTTGATTGGGGTCTTCAATAAATAGAGACATATTTAAAAGTAGCAGTTCGGGCATTATTGAGCAAATGATCGTTTTATTAGAATTTTGTAGATTAAGTTTGAAATTAATGAACGTATACAATTTGAAAAAGTAACTTGTTGTAAAAGGCATTCCAATGGATGTGATCCTGGAATTATTTATTTTATGTAAATCAGAAATAGATAATGAATTTGTTTTTATTTAAGTGGCATCATGTCCTTGTATAAGTAGAAAATGCAATTTTATTTATTGTATTTTCGTTATTCCATATAAAATTATATTAAGATTCATAGCTGAAAATATCGACATTTCATCGATTATTCTAAACAAACCCCGTTTAGGTCGCTCTGTATACAAGGGGTGGACAGAATAATAGGAACACCTTTCGATTTAAACAAAAAACTTACAAAAAAATTTCTATTTTTTTAAAGAAGCCTTTATATCTCCATGAATATACGTGCTAGTCTCATATGAATGAACACAGATAAGTAAAAGAAGCCTCCTAATCATATGCTACAACGCATTTCAAACATTGATTTTTATGCCATACATTATTTTTTATTCAATTAGTTACTGGTCCCCTATTTGCCTTTGGGACAAATCTTCCGCTGAAATATATGAGCTGTAACGTGCTCTTTACACTCCTGAATTTTCAGGATTATTCGTCAAGTATTTTTCTAAATATTCAACAAAACGTCTAAATCGAAAGGTCTTCCTATTATTCTGTCCACCCCCTGTAGATACACTTTTGAATAATAACGGAAATTTTACAGCCAGATGGGTGGATGTTCCATATGTTCATAAAATAAGCCACAATGTGTAATGACGGTGGCTTATTATTGAATTTAATAACATATGGGTAAATTTTTAGAAAATAATTTATAATGAGGAAAACAACGACATAATAAATACCGGGTGGGCAAGAAATAACGAATAACGTGAGGTGTTCAGAGCTCGCTAGCGGGAATTCTATTAGGCCAAATGCAGTACATTTTGGTGTATATGCTTAGTGGAACATGCAGTTTCGATTTCTGCAAAAAAAAAAAAAAAGTACCAAAAGTCGCCATAGGGAGCGCTTATTTCAAGAAAACAATGAATACCTAATTGTCAAATGAACAAATACCGTACAAACCAACTTTAGTAACAACAATAAACAATGTTTTATTTTTAATTACAAATGTGTTTTAATATGACCACCAGTGTGCTGTTCCAATAGCTGCATGCGGTACACGACATTTTCTACGGCAGCTCGCAGCATATCTGCAATAATTAGTCTGATATGTAACGTTATTTGATCCTTTAAGGTTGAAAGGTCAGGAACATGTGCTTGATACACAAGGCTTTTCAAATATCCCCATAACCAAAAATCACAAGGGTTGAGATCAGGCGACCTGGGTGGCCATACAATGGGAAATGCACGACTAATTATTCTGTTGTCTGAAAAACGTTCTCGCAAGATCTGCTGCACCTGACGTCCGATGTGCGGTGGCGTACCATCCTGCATAAAAATGGTAGAATCCAGACAGCCCTTTTCCTGCAATCGTGGTATCACAAAATTCTCAAGCATATCGGCATACCTGGCAGAATTGACGAAACAAGTCACCGGTCCACGGGAACGGATTTCTTCAAAAAAGTACGGGCCGATGATGAAAGAAGCAGTAAAGCCGCACCATGCTGGTAGTTTCGGTGAATGCATAGGAGTTGGCAGACACACTTGTGGATTTGATGCAGCCCAAATACGGCAGTTGTGGGTATTGATATCACCATTCAAATAAAAATGTGCCTCATCACTCCATAAAATTTGCCATGGCCATGCATCATCCACTTCCATACGTGTTAAAAATCTCAACGAAAAGTCAGTTCCGGTACGTTCATCTCCAGGAAGCAATTGTTGAACAGGTGTGAGTTTATAGGGATAAAATGTCAATATCTTATGCAATATTTTCCTCACCATCGAATATGGGATATCTGTTTGGCGTGCTATTGCGTGTGCACTGCTGGTACCCTGCACAGTAGTCATCTCCTGTTCCACAACAGCAGTTGCAACTTCTTCAACGTGTTGCTGCCTGATTCGTTTGCGTCCCCGGCCTGGTTGCACTCCTAGAGTTCCGGTAGATTCAAATCGTTCGCTCATTTTCCGTAAGTTAGTTATGCTCATCGGTCCTCTTCGTAACGTTTTCAATCGCCGGAATTCACGAAGGGCAGCACTTGCATTGTCGCTCTTCTGATAAAACAACTTGACTAATAACGCCCGGTCAGGCAGAGTAAGCCTCATCGTCAGGCCATTCGTTCGTGAATGATGGGAAATCCTCAGCCTTGCCTTTTATTGTCATGATTGATCAACACGGAACGCGCTTATGCAAATGTATTCATTGTTTTCTTGAAATAAGCGCCCCCTATGGCGACTTTTGGTACTATTTTTTTTTATGCAGAAATCGAAACTGCATGTTCCCACTAAGTATATACACCAAAATGTACTGCATTTGGCCTACTAGAATTCCCGCTAGCGAGCTCTGAACACCTCACGTTATTTCTTGCCCACCCGGTATTTTAGGAATTTCTATAACAAATTTCTCGTCCGAAAATACATCTTTTCTTCTTTCATTCAACATTCTTGTTATTTTATATACTGCATTAGATGTAGTACAATGATTATTATTAATTTTCTAATTAGTTATTATTATTACTTATTATTGTCTAACTAACGGTAATTAACTGAATTATTTTGTCTAAATTTATCATCAATTGTGACAGATTGTGAGGAAAAACGTAATAATTCAGAACTATGTGCACTATTTTTGAAACACTCGGTATACCAATTGTAATCCTAAACTGGTTTAGTGCTGCATTTTCAAGATGAACCATATTATTTTTCAAGTGCACTATTTCTATCCAGTCTCGAGTATTTCTCTTAAAATACATTAGCTATTAAAAAAAAATCGACATTGGAACGGAATGTTATTGAAGAAGGGGGAAAGCTTATGGCATAAGAAAAAAAATAGGTCCAAATTTTAGCAACAGATGGCGCTGTAAGCGTCAGAATTTCGACTACAAATGACAAATGAATCGTAAAACAAAGGCTAAGGTGTAAGTTACACGTTATACCAACTGTACAGTGTGCAAAGCATCCATCAAATCGGTTTTTTAAATTGCGGGAGACTGGCTGTTCAATATGTTGTCCAGCGTTCTGTGCAACAAGTTGAAATCGAGAAACAGCATGTTCCACAACTGATCGAAGTGTCTCGGGCGTCACGTTCAGAATGTGTTGCGCAGTGCGTGCCTTCAATTCCGCTAAGTTTGCAATCGGAGCACTGAACACAACATCTTTCAGATAACCCCACAGCCAGAAGTCACACGGATTAAGATCAGGTGATCGGGGCGGCCAGGCTGTGGGGAAATGAGACACCCATGGGGAAATGAGATCGTGGCGAACTTCTCGGACGCGAAATGAGGAAAAGCCGTGTACCCGGCGTTTTTATAACAAACTAGCAAAGGTACCCGGCGTTGCCCGGGATAATTCCACTTGGATGTAAACAGAACAATCTCCAAAAATTAAATTAAATTTTGCAATATCTTAAAAATAAACCCATGAAAATGCTTAGAATTAATACAGTAAAAATTCTTAATGAAAATTCGAAAAAAAGGCTCACAATGGCTGGACCTCTCCAATAATTTCTTACTCACCTAATCTTACCTCAGATGTATACTTAGTGTTTTTGCAATTTCCACTCTTCTCTCGATGTGTTGAAGCAAAACTTTATATATATAGAAGATGAAATGAGTCGTGCGTATGACAGGTATTTTCATTTACATATTCTGACGCTTACAGCGCCATCTGTTGCTAAATTTTGGACCTACTCTTTTTTCTTATGCCATAAGCTTTGCCCCTTCTTCAATAACATTCCGTTCCATTTGGACGTCATTCTACTAAGTGGTTCTTTTTTTATAGCGTTTTGAAATTTAAACTTTAATTATAATCACCCTGTATATCTCTCATTATCTAGGCAAGATAATTATAAGCAGAACCAGGACATTTTTTGTGTACGCATCATGAAAATAGCCATTTCGAATAAAAAAAAAAATTAAAAGATCATTATATAGGAGTGTTGGCGAAAAGCAACGGGAAGAATTTGCACCATATAACAACTAACGTAGTAATAGACGAATAAATGAAATAATCTATGTAGACATTGTTCAAGGAGTAAGTCCTTAAAAATAAACCAATCCCAGTAGAAATCACACTGCTACTATTCACGGTAGTTATGATGCAGCGCTTGCTAGTCCGCACTGTCCAAATAACCTTTCAAAAATTACATGAATATTAGTCTGCATCGGTTAATAGTCCGCATCCTCCTCTTCTCCTCCTTAATCAAAAATCAGTAACGCGGAATTTCTTCGTAAACAAAAACTTATATAAAGAGACTGACGAAAATTGAAAGTCGGAACATTTTAAAAATCGTGTTACTGTTTTTTGAATAATAAAGGGTGTCCCAAAATGAGCTGACAGTTTTCGTAAAATTTTCACTATTTTGAAGTAAATTTTATAATTTCTACGGGTTTTTCGATTGTGTAATTTTGCATAATTTAAGTTCAATGTTTTAAATGATGTAACAATGCATGGCGTTTCAGTTGTTTGGCTTTTCTTCTAGGAGGTGTTGCCTGTGCACTCAAACGTCTTACATTGTTACATGATCATAAGAAGTCATTGGACGAGGTCAAAAATCCTAACACCGACTTGAGTTAGTGAAGAAAATACGTTAACAATCGAGCAATAATCATCTCTTTACCAACTCAACTCGGTGTTTGCATTTTTGACCTCGCCCATAATTTAGGGCTTATTATTGGTAAAAATACGATTAACAATAACATCTTATATGATGTAACAATGTTTGACGTTTCAGTGCGCAGACTTCTTTCTAGGGGTGCATATACTTTTCAAATAGTGGCGCTAGAAGCGCGCTTGATGTGTAAACTTTTCAGCTATTAGCGCACCCTGGTTGCGTATATTTTTCTACTGCTAGCGTACCAGAACAATACCGCCTAGAGAGAAAGCCTGTTCTGAAGCCGATGCGATATAATCAGGCCGTGGCACTGATTTTGTGACATCATGCAAACGGATGGATTTTGTGACGTCTTGCAAAAATAAATTTAAGAACAAAACAAGGATATTTAAAATTTAAAGTAAAATGATTTATTAAAAAAAGTAAATGACCCATGTTTGGCATTAATGCATTTTATTCTACTGTATTTACTTAGTTATCTAAAATACAAAATTCATATTTAAAATACATCACGAAAACCGATGGGATTTCAACAATGCCAAGTGACGTAGTGCCACAGCTTCTTATAAATCGCGTCGGCTTCGCCTGTTCACGGAAAAATCATACATTGTTACATCACCTACGGTAGGGACAATTTCGGGGTTATTATTGGTAGAAATATGATCAACAATGGTCGAATTATGATGATGTAACAATATGTGACGTTTCAGTTGTGAGGCTTTCTTTCTTGGAGGTGTTGGGCCAATGCCTCCTATAAAGAAAGCCTCGGCACTGAAACATCATACATTGTTACATCATCATAAGTCGACCAAATTTAGAGCTTATTATTGTAGAAATGCGGTTAACAAAGGACGAAGTATGATGATGTAACAATGTATGACGTTTCAGTGCGGAGGCTTTCTTTGTAGGAGGCGTTGGTTGAGCCAACACCTCCTAGAAAGAAAGCCAAACAACTGAAACGTCATACATTGTTACATCAGCATAATTAGACCAAATTTAAGGCTTCTAATTGGTAGAAATACGCTTGACAATGGCCCAAACATGATGAAGTAACAATGTATGACGTTGCAGTTGTTTGGCTTTCTTTCTAGGAGGTGTTGGTTGGGCCAACACGTGACCACCGAGAGAGAAGGCCTCCGCAATGAAACTGAATACATTGTTACATCATCATAGATAGTGCAAATTCAGGGTTTATTATTGGTAGAAATACGAATAATAATGCACTATCTATATGATGCAACAATGTATTCATTGCGGAGGCCTTCTTTCTCGGTGGTCACGGCCAACACCATCTAGACAGAAGGCCTGCGCACAGAAACTGTATACATTGTTACATCATCATCAGAAGGCCAAATTTAAAACTTATTATTGGTAAAAATACGATTAACAATAGCCACTTTAGTTTGATGTAACAATGCATACAGTTTCTTTGCGCAAGGCTTCTGTCTAGGTGGTGTTGCTGTGGCCAACACCACCATAGCCTACATTGATTAGAGAAAGCCTGCCCATTTGCCTTGCTCCATTGTTCAAACTATGTCTCAAAAATCATTCGAAAACAGGGCGATTTAACACCGCCTAGCGACAAAATTTAACATTGTTTCAGTCGTTTCATAACCTATAACGATAGGGGAACGGCTGGCGATTCACACCTCGACAAAAAAAAATAACAAGGTAAATCAGTTTTTTTTTATGAAAAATCAAGTAAACCTCTATTTAGTTTCAACATTTTTCATAATTTGACAACTTAAGCGCCTCTAACAGTGTTAAATTTTGTCGCTAGACGGTGCTAAATCGCCCCGTTTTCGACTGATATTTGAGACATTTCTTCTGGTCACGTGAGTATGACGTTGAGAACTTGGTGTCAAGGCTTTATTACAGGGGGTGTTGGTACAATCTGCCCAACTGCGCCTGCAACGCCACCCTATCGGCAGACAGAAACTTTACTTTCGTATTTTCATTTTAATGAAAATCTCTATCGCAGGTTGCGGTCGGGAATAGTGCGATCTATGCGGCACCTGGCGCGATCTGTTTTCCTTAGCTTCTCGAAACAATGGAAAATGGCCGAAGCTCGATGACCATGAATATCTATAGATCGTGGTAGAAATACGATCAACAATGGTCGAACTGTGATGATATAACAATATATGACGTTTCAGTTGTGAGGCTTTCATTCTAGAAGGTGTTGCTATGGCACGGGCGATTTCAAAGATGGCAAGCCCCATATACGAAGTTGTTTTGTGTTTAGAAGATGCCATCATAGAAAATCGTGCTAGTAGTGCAGATATTTTTCAGCCAAAAGCCTATACTTTGTCCAACGAAAGAAAAATACATTGTTAATTTTACTTAGCAACAATGTCTAACAATTGAAATCGGAAATTTAATTAGACACGCCCAGTTTTTCTTTCCTTGAACAGCTTATAGAACGCTAGAAGTCGTATACATTTCATCCATGCTGGTAGGGTGCGTAGCCAACGAGAAAGACAGGCTCTGGCCAACACCTCCTAGAGCAGAGGTCGGCAACCTTTATTAAAGATTTTTAACTTTTTCTGAGATTTTTAATATAAAGTGCATTGTTCCCCAAAAAGTAATTTAAAATTATCCTATTTCTGGCCGCTCATTACATATTTTTAAAAAATCTCGCGGGCCGCACGGAATCCGGTAGCAAGCCGAAAAGAAACCGGAAGCGGCCCGCGGGCCAGAGGTTGCCGACGCTGGAGAGAAGGCCTGTGGACAAAATGTGTATACATTGTTGTATCATCATCAAGAGGCTATTGTTAATCGTATGTCTACCAATAATAAGCCCTAAATTAGGCCGCTTGATGATGATGTAACAATGTATACACCTTTTGTCCGCAGGCCTTCTCTCTAGGAGGTGTTGCCCCGGCGCGGAAATGTCACCGACCCGGACCCCGACGATCATGTGACTTTTGAGTGCCGTGGCCTGTCTCTCGTTGGCCTCGGTAATGTGCTACTTTCGTCACTTCCGGGTGCTGGTGGCTCTAGCTGCTAGATGTTGATTTTTCTCGTCGGCTGTGCGTGATAAACGTGGATGACGTCAACCTCTATTTTTTTTTTTAATTTTTAGTTTCAGTTGCTCAATTTAATTATTTGGTAACATGTGATGAAGATAGCATAGCTGTTGCAACACTCCCTAGAGAGAAGGCCTGCGGACAAAAGGTGTATACATTATTACACCATCATCAAGGAACTATTGTTCGTCGTATTTCTACCAATGATAACCCCTAAATTTGGCCGCTTGATGATGTAACAATGTATACACCTTTTGTCCGCAGGCCTTCTCTCTAGGAGGTGTTGGCTGTTGAGACATGCATCCAAAGTTTCATTGTGTGAATTATTTTCTGTCTCTATTGTGGATAAGAAATAAAAAATATTAAAAAAAAACTATTTTAATTTGCTTTAAAATTTTAATCAGAAGATTACAATATTATTCTGGTAATAAGTTATAAATTAAAATTAGTGACTACATCTTCACATAAGACATAAATTTTTGTCTAGTCTAAATTTTTTCCTCATCTTTTCTCTTGTTTTCCATTATCGTCTCTCGTTATTCTTTATATGTTAAATACTGGTCGTTAGGACAAATCTAAAACAATATGCAGTGTCATTAGAATTGTTAAAATTTATATGAAACAAGAAATAACTTTTTATATTTAAAGTTGGAAAGTCTCCGCAGTTAAGTTTTACTTTCTTATTTCTTTAGACTATTTCTTTGTTTGTCTATTTAATTACGTTCTATCGGAATCAGTTGTGTTTCATTAAATTATACGTAAACATCAAACTTTTCTTTAAATTAGGACTAAGTTAAAATTTAATTTATTAATTTAATAAAAAATATCAATACATTCTAAAAACTGTACGCTTTCCTATATTTTCTTATACAAATAGAAGAAAAATAAAAATTCCAATAATAATCTATTTTTTGTAAACAATACAGTTAATAGTTGGGACAGTAAACGCTGTATTCACATAGAATGGCTATTTTATTACTAGAAACAACACTAGAATACCAAAGCATTCTGTGGTAGCTGTAAATTATTGGTATCAGAACAGTGCGCTTGTACATGTTGAATCTGCATATAAATGGGTGTGTTTAGCAGATAGATGAAGGGGGGTAGTTTCACAAATTTCTGGGATGACTTGAGAATATAAAAATACAAAATCGCTTTCCTTATGGATTGTTCAAAAGAAACTGTTGGTTCTATTCTCTGCACATGGCACAGAATCCTCGCAGAGAAAAAAGTTTATCACACGTGTTTGCACATTATAAATACCGAAATTGTTGAATTGAATTCTAGTAAGTCATAATATTGCAGCTGTAAGTTGCAGGCACCTCATGATGCAGGTTTGTTTTCAAATGCAAACATGTTTATCATAGAATTGCGTGTCTGCTATATATTATAATAAACCAGCGACATGAGAAACATTAAAACTTATGCGTTTTAAAGCTTTGCAGACGACTTTCGTAAATGCCACAACAAGGAACACCAGAATTGGACGCGAGGGTCATATCTCGTTTCCTTAAAAATCATACCTATAGTAGGCGGAGGAATAATAGAAAAAACACATTTGAATAGTATCGTCACGATTATCCAAGTCGGCAAAAGGTGTTGGTGTGGGGAATGTTTCGTTAGAGGCTTTAGGCCTATGACTGAACGCGGATCAAAACATATACATCATGACTGATCGACTTCAACCAAACATAATACAACTAGTTGCAATGGATATTTCCAACGGCATATTGCTCCATGACATAGGATCACGTTCGTTTCTGAATGAATGATAAAGATAAACAAAGAAATTTTTCGACTTTTTGACTATCTCGATCCCCAAATCTTCGGGCATTAAAGGACTCCATCATGCTAGTTAATGCTCCGCCCGAACAAACGTAATATAATGAAAACTCAAACATGGTAATCATCCTAAAGTATTATTATTACAGGGTATTATTATTTACCTCTTGATAGCCGTCGAACATGCAGTAATATAATGAAAGACCAACCTGGTTTGAAATATAGAAAAATTAAAAAATATATATATCAAAAATTACATTAAAATTATTTATTTTGCATTCTAATGGATAAGATTTTTTAAGAACACGATTTTTTATTTTATTTATTTATTTATTTTATGATTGAATTATACCGGATGATCCCAGAGTGTGTTACATTTTTAGGGTTTTAGCATCATCTAAAACCCTCACAACTTTTGAAAGGATTGACCTAGAGGCTTGAAATTTTGTACACACGTAGGCCCTGTACAGAGGACGGTGCGAAAAATATAGAGAATCCTCTAGGGTGGCCCGGGGCCCCTCGGGGACCACTTATATGAATTTTATGGTTCCTTTTTTATCTTTTGAACAAAGATGCCTAAACTCCTGAAATTTCGTAAATTTGTAGTGCGGTTCTAAAAAAATAAAACCAATATACAGAGAAAAGTGATATAAGTCTCTAGGGCCCCGCCAGAGGTCCCATGGCTCCAAATACAATTGAAGTTATAACATTTGAACGGAACAACTTGGGAACCTGAAATTTTGTATATTTATAGTGTGGTACTAAAAAAAAAATATCAAATATACCAAGAAATGTGATGTAGGCCTCTGGGGCCCCGTTAGAAGACCCCGAGGCCTAAAATACAAATCAAGTTATAATTTTTGAATGGAAAGGTCTAGAAATCTGAAATTTTGTATATTTTTACTGTGGTACAAAAAAATATAGAAGGAAACTGATATAAGCCTCTAGGACTCCGCCAGAGGCCTCGAGGCACCCAATACAATTGAAGCTATAACATTTGAACGGTAAGGCCTAGGAATCTGAATTTTTGTATATTCATAGTATGGTAATAAAAGATTTTGCAAAATTACAAAAAAAAGTAATATAGCCCCCAGCAGAGCCTCAGAGGCCCGAAATTGAAAATTTGTGACCCTCCGCTCGTAACATTTTGATGCTAAAACCCTTATATCGTTGGATAACGCTGCTTAACTAATTTTTTTTTACATTGTTAACGACATTTTCAGTGTTTGCTTTCCAGCAATTCAATGCCTTCATAAGAATCACGAGGCACACGCAACCTTGTTTTGCTAAAGAATTCGTCACGGCAAAACAATTATTAGTTTCATGAAAAAATGTAACACACTTTTGATCTCTCGGCACAATAACGCCCAGCAGAGAACTCTGCCGTGCCTGATGCTTCAGTAACAATTACAGAAGTAAACTGCAATCACAGTAAAGCAAAACATCAACCATACAGATTTACAGATTTTTAAACAATGTAACATCACTTTTCTCAAAAACGTCTTCCTGTAGGTTAGGTCCTTATTGCACCGAGCCCTTCAATTGTCTGGCGGATCAACAGGTGCAACGATCTGGACAGTGCCAGCCAAATAGCATATCGCGTCGGTTCAGCAATGTGCGCAGGTCGCTTTCGTGCTACCCAAAGAATGAAAACCTCCGATGCCGCGCACGGAGAAATCCAAACATCCATGCAGGACAAATGCAAACATCCATGCCCAGGCGGGATTCGAACTCACGATTCGAGAATCCCGAGATCACAGAACTTGCACCCCATCGCTCTCGGCCATCGAGCCGGCTAAATAACTAATCAAAAATCTCGCTCTTCAACTCGACATACAGCGGCGGATTTGAGTGGCGTTCTTGCTCGTGCCTGACGACGCGCATTTGAATTGCGGGCCTGTGCTTCTGCGCCCTGGGTTGTTAATAATAATAATAATATAACTTTATATAACTTTCGCCATTTGGGTCATGTTTGGTGGATGAAATCTTGTGATCAATATTTCAACCCCTTCCACTAGTCCGATCTTGCTGAAATTTTGTACACATACGTAAAAGTCGGTGAAAATGCATAATCTAAAAAAAATTTTCAAAAAATCCAAAAGGGGGGGGGGGGGGAGGGGGAATTAATATGAAAAAGAATTGGCTCAAGAGATGGCGCTATGTGTACCTAATTTTGACATAAGCGTTGTTTTTTGAAAAAAAAAATTTTCTTCATTTGTTACCCAGTCAGATCAAATCGCTCAAACAGCGTGACGAAAACACTGGTAATGGACAATGCGACTTACGATATAGATTTTTATTTTATTTTATTATGAATATCATTGAAACTTAAATAGCTTAACACGTCTCACGTCACAGCTTCATGAAGTCGCTTCAATCTTTTTAATAATAATTTTAATATCATTAAATAGCATTGTATAATTAATCATTACCATACGGTCCTTGCATTTATCAAAGCGCTCCATGATTTGAGGGTAGTACTGAAAGATAAATGGGAAAAATACATTTTAGAACACGATGTTTCAAAAATTCTGCTTTTTGCCATGATAAACACTATAACATTATTTTTATTTTTTAGTATTATATTGTCGGTGCTATTTAAGGAAGTTGTTTTTTTTTATTATTTTCAGTCCTCTATTTTTTCATTAAAATTTTTGAGGAGCTAAGATTAAATTACAAGTAGAAAAGGAAAAGAACATTACCGGACCTGGGATCGAACCAGAGACCAGGAGATCTCTCGCGGGTCCTTTTACAGTTGGTTAGAGCGATACTCGTAATCATTGATTCGATCCCAGATCGCGAAATATTTTCTTTTCTACTAGTAATTACCAAATTATTGGAGTAATTTCTCCAAAATATTTTAATTAGAGTTAATATTTGTCTTTTTGAAATAAGTCTTTTCTCTCAACGTCCATTAGATTTAAAGTTCACAAATTTCGTTAGAATTTGCATGAAATGCCATTAAAATATTAACATTCCCAATTTATTGTACTTTAAGCAAATTGTTATGGCAGTTACTTATGTTGTTAATAAAATTAGTACCTTTTTGGAAGCATAATAATCTATTGCTGCCTTTAAGGTCTCCAAGTCGGATTCCCCCTTCTCGTTCATCTAAGAACAAAGTAT
>JAHWFO010109523.1:676-28429 GCA_023313115.1 Rhysida immarginata
CAATAATTCGGGTTGCCCACTTTCAAATTTGGTTGCCAACATGGAGAAGAATAAAATTTAGGTTATTCATTAGAAATTAGTTTTACTGAAGTAAGACCGAGAAGACATCTACACAATCAAATAAATCACTACTGACAACAACAGTGTTTTAAGTTTTACTAACTGTCACGGGATTTCGGAGGAATAAATAAATTCAAAAAGAAATCCGCGGCAAGGATATTTGAAAATAGTAATATTAAACAACGAAAAGAGTCTACCCGGGAAGAGCATATAGGAATCGTCGCGAGGAGCACGAGGGAGACGAGACCGCGCCACGAGAGTAAGAGGGGAGCGCGGAAGAAGGCAGAGGAGGCTTGGTGGAAGAATCGTAAAAGTCGGTCGGTGAAGGAGCTCGGAGAACCTTCAAATGAAATGCGTCCTAGCGAAAGACTGTTTGCAGATACGGTTTTGGTTTGGTCTGTTTAGTATTAACGTCCTTTTCAACTGCCATGGTCATTTCAGGACGGCGTTATAGGGGCCGCAAAGTTTGCCTCGCAAGGGTTCTTTAACGTGCAGCCGGCAAACGACTACACGGGACCAACGGCTTTACTTCCCTGAAAAAATCCTCGTCGTCCTCGGCCGGGGTCGAACCCGCGTCCTTGGGCATCAGAGGCGATCACCGCAACCACTGAGCCACCGAGGCCGATCGCAGATACGGCAAATGCAACCCGGGAATCTAAGGGAGAAAGCGGAGCTGATGAGTCGAGCAGTAGCAAAAGCGACGTTGATATTAATGATATTGTTTCTATGCATTTAAGTGAAGGAGGAAACGAGAGGAGTCAACGACCCCCAAGTAACGTTTTCGGACGAGAGGAAAACGGCTGGTCGCAGCCCTGTCCTGCTCAGCGAGAACGACAACCCTTCACTATTACGTCTGAACACGGTAATGCCTATTTTCATTACGGTATTGTTAACATGGATTATAGCATTACAGACATTTCTGCGTATATGAATGTTACTTGATGCCAGATAGATAATATTAGTGCCATCAAGATTACGTTCTCGGAATTGGAACTAGTAATGCCTGACAGCAATGCAAAAGGCATATTTCCATTCAGTTTAGCCGGCTATCTCCACTCAGGAGTAGGAGGGTTTATGCAGCGTGGCTAATTCAACCTGGGATATATAGGAGGGCGCAATTGCTTAATTGATGTGCTTTTCCTTGAGCGTATTTCAGTAAATTGTTGGAGCTGGAAATTTCTCCTCACGCTCTAAGATTAAAGGAAGTTATTTAAACTCTGTATTTAATTTTAAAGGCGAGCCTATTGCGTAATTGACGGCCACTTTGTTAATATATCACTGGAGCTTGCAGTGTGATTGCTTGTCTTGCCAAGCTGGACATGTGCACATTTAATTCATTAGGTGAAAGTTGAGTGGTTAAGGTCCTAATAAGATAAACTAATTAATTACATTCAAATTGCATATTGAGAGTGTGATTAAGGATAGCAGCTCATATTTTTTCTTTAATAAAACTTTATTGTATTTCTGCAAGAAGGATTGTTGCTGGAATAACAGTTACATTAATATTGGCTTCTATAAAATTTTGCCTATTAATTCGGATTCACTTATTTCTATTTTTCGTTCTGCACTGGAGGAAAGCTTTGGACCGGACGGACGTCAATGAACTCAGCGTCGTCTTCGTTCAGCACGATTCAGCGACGGCTAATAAAGTGACGGAATGGATCCAGCTATAAGCAGACTTTACACTGACCAAGACGGACGTGTTGGGAGCTGGATTAAGGAAGACAAGCAAAAGGAGTTATTTGTATATTCATGTACAATTCAGTTCTGTTAGTTTAACGTTTCATGTTTCTCGTTAAGAATGAAACTTGTATTAAAGAAGAACGAATAGCTAACTTACCTTTATTTAACTTGATCATTTACGCTGACAAGAGATCAGCCTTGTGAAAAGTTACTATTTCAAGCACAGACTTTATTATTTTACTTATTTGTGGTTTATCAATCAATAAACATTTATTTCTTAATCGTTACATCTGCTCTGTTTAATCTATATTCACGCTTCCACGTTGCACTAACAAAAATTTACACACATGAATGAAGATTATTTACACTTATTACGAGGGGAGATCAAAAAGTAAGTTGCACTGACTCGCCGCAGGAGCGCGCTGTGTGTCGCAATCTTGGGCAAAGCGGAGAAGGAGACATTAACTGCGCAGACGTCGGATAGGACGGTTGCTGAGGTTTCCCGTCGTGTTTTGTGTGACTAGCGGGCTAAAAGCAATGGCGCGTCAACTGGATGTCCACTCCAAACTTGAGGTGCGAGCAGCAATCCGATTTCTATGGGCCAAACGGGTGAACCGGTTGCGTAAAGCAATTAAAGAGAAGCGCCGGGGGAAATTGAGCGCTGGTGTGATTTTGTTGCACGATAACGCAACACCTCACAAGGCCCGCCAAACGTGCGAACTGCTGCAGCGATTCAAGTGGGAGGTTTGGCAACATCCTCCATACAATCCCGACTTAGCGCCATGCGACTTTCATCTTTTCGGTAAGCTCAAAACGGAACTCGGCGGACAAAGATTTCGAAACGATGAGGAGGTGAAAGCGGCTGTCACCGTGTGATTACAAAACGCTGGAGGAGATTTCTATGCATCCGGAATCGAAAAGTTGGTTGATCATTCGGATAAATGTTTAGGGTCTCTTGGGGACTATGTGGAAAAGTGATCCTACATTGTATGCTGCTATAGCCGTGTTGCTTTTGTATACGTGGTGTAATAAATGGCCATACCGTGGAAGTGCAACTTACTTTTTGATCTCCCCTCGTACTTGTTGCGTGCCAGAAGTGACACACACAGCCAAAAGGTGGAAAGGCAATGGCTTAAAGGGTGAGTAAATTATACTAAGCAGACATGGAAGGGTGGCTGACTCAAAAGGAAAATTAAACCACCGCAACTGCCTATTGAATATCTTCTTCTATACAGGGTGTTAATGGACGACGTTTCACAAATTTAAGGATATATAGAGGATGATGTGGTGAACAATTTTTATTAATAAACCCATAGTCCCAAACGAAAAGCGACGGAGCCACAGCTTGTTTGATGTCCTGGTTTGTCAAGCATTGAACTAGGTACGTTTACTACGATGTCCTCTGTCATTGCATCTTGTAGGCCTTATGCAGACTGTCAGCTCGCAGGCTATTTTCAAATGGTACCGTCCGGATGCACAGCTCTGCATTGAAGTTGACGATCGTCACTTTGAACATCTTTTGTGAAAACGTTAATAAAAATGTTCTCTAATCAAACTATTCTCATTAACTTTTCGTTCGTTTGCTTCTTTTGTGTTTGTTTATTAACTGTTTTGAAACCTTGTACGCTTTATCACTGAGATTGTTGTACACTGCTCAAAACAATTAAAGGAACACTTGTAGAATCCCCTACAGAGGGCGTAAATAATACTTTTTAGAAATTTCATATTCTGCAACATGAAACCTATATCCCTCATAGGAAATGGTTGAAGCCAACACATTTTGTTGCCGGCTGTTCTGAGAAATTTGCATAGCAATATAACCCCCCGGAAAACAAAGTGGTTACATGCCAGTACACTCTTTGTTTGGAGATAACGGTTGAACATTAGAAGGTGCAGGCATTCCTGAAACGTTATTGTTAGTGCTCTGACATGCCACGAAGATATCTTGAAGCAGTAGAAGCTGCGAGAGCCGTAACATTGCTCCAAACGGGTCAATCATTTCGGACTGTGGCAAATGCTCTCATTGTGTCCTCTTCCGTTATTTTCCGACTGTGGACACGATTCCAGGCGACTGGCCAGTACACACAAAGAGCTGGGCAAGGTTGCCGATGCTCAACAACCGCCAATCAAGATCGTTATGTGCGGACTTGTGCCCTGTACCGAAGAACCTCAACGGCCAGAGACCTGAGAAATGACCTGCAGATGTCAACTGGGGTAGCTGTTTCAGATCAAACAATCCGGAACAGATTGCGTGAAGTTGGCTTGAGAGCCAGACGACCAAATCGAGTGCCTAGGCTAACCCGCCAGCACTTATAGGCGCGACTAGAGTTTGCACATCAACATGTCACCTGGTAGCTTTGCCACTGGCGTTCTGATCTCTTCACAGACGAGTCAAGATTCCGCCTGACCCGCTGTGATGGCCGTCTACGTGTCTGGAGACGACGTGGTGAGCGAAACACCGACGCAACAGTTTGTGAGACTGACTGAATGGGATGTTGTTCCTTTATGGTTGGGCTGGCATCTCAATAGACCATCGAACGGATCTTGTGGTCGTCCGACCACAACTGAAGCCAGAGTCAAACTTTTAACAAGAGCATCATATATGTAATTACCTAATTTTTTTTTTTAATTTTTTTTTTTTGGAATTTACGTTTTCTTGTTATGGTTACTGGAAAAATCCATCGAGATGGCAGAAAGTGTCTTAAGTTCATTAATGTGAGTCAAAAAAGTTTGACTCTGGCTTCAGTTGTGGTTGCGAAGTGGAAGCGCATTTAGGTTTCTTTAATATTTAATTTTTACAGTGTTTAGTTCTAAGGTGTCATGGGGGCATGATTTTGGCAAACTTTGCTAGGACGGTCTTAGAAGAAGGACCGTAAAAAATCATTACACCCACTCGGACCTGAACATGACTCACATTGGACCGTAAAAAATTAACACTGTCCTCAGGGTAACATTCTGGAACGACTGAAGTTCATTCCATCTGCTTCTACATATAATCGCCCACGCAGGAATACCATAGAAGAGGATGGTCCGAATCACTGTCTTGTACAGTAGTAATTTATTGTCGATGCTGAGGGCGCTGTTTCTACCCAGGAGAGCTATAAGATTGTCCTTAGCCCTCTTCGCTTTGTTCAGAGCTTAAGTTAAGTGACGATTCCAGGAGAGTCTTGAGTCGATGGTAACGCCAAGGTACTTGTAGCTGTCAACCCATTCGAGTTTCTTATTGAATAGAACCAGGGAATCCGGAGGACACCTAAGCTTTTTGTTGAAGTACACGGCTTTGCATTTTCCGACGTTAAGACTCAGTTTTCAGCAATTAAACTTTGAACTTCTTCAAGGCATTCTGCAGCCGAATGATAACGTGAGATGGCTGGTGCGCCCATTTCAAGATGGCAGTATCATCAGCATTTAACCCTCCGGTACTAACATGAATTTTACAAACATCATTTTACCGATATATTTACATCGCATATACTGTTACATTTATTTATATTTTTGCACATATTAATATTCAATTGAAAGATTATATATGTTGTTTTGCACAACTGGCTGTGGAACATTAAAAATATGAATTAAAATAGCAGAATATTTAGAAATTCTAAATTATATACAAATATTCAAGCTATATTACAAATTTGTTAGATATAAGTACTTAGGTGATAAAATAAAATAAAAAAACTATATATTTCAGTTTATAGGCGCAATTTGTAGCAAATGAACAAATAAAATCATTTGTTTCAAAGGTTACATTGTTTTAAAATAACAATAGCATATAATAATAAAACAAATTAAATATTAGCAAAAAAAATTATAAGAATTTCCCCGATGATAAATATCAAGACACTATCTACTATAAAAAATTTGAAAAAACAACAACACCACAAACTTATTTATTACGATAGAATTTGTTCATGGAAAAAATGAAAGGGACAGTATTAGGATTTCTTAAGTTCATTAGAAGAACTTCAACTATTGGCTTTATATTTTCTAAGCAAATAAATTTTCTGTATTTTTTCGAGGTTTTTCGAATTACTTTTTAATGACAATTAAAAAAATAAATAAATAGAAAAGTAAAAAATTTCAATTGAAAATAATCACACCATTACTAACATCGGTTCACAGGACCGAATATACGAATATTTTGCTAGCGCGTTGACATAAAAAATGTTGCTTCTGCATATATCATATGACTATCTGAAAAGTGAAGGTACACAAGAAATCAGCTATTTATTTGCACGCGTTTGAGCTGTAGCGTCGAAAATTGTATGAGTCGGTCCCTGACGAATTGTGACCGTATGTTAGTACGGAGGGTTGCTTCAGATAAAATGAGACGACTTTAAACGCCGCGTATGACCTTGACGGAATGTGATTTGCATGACTCGTCCACTATACATGGGGATTAGCTTTGTATACACTTGTCGCTGTTATTTGGGACATTTCATGCTGAAACATGGCTTCCAAAATCGCAGCTTTTTGGGAAGGGTATATGGTTGGCCTTTCCGACGCTAACTTCAGTCTTCCGTGCATTGTGGAATTATGCAAACGAAATGGTATTGTGGTATCCAAAGCTACTGTGGGTCGAATAATCAAAAAGAACAAATTGCGATTATCTAATGAACGTGGACGAGCAGAGAAGCAGACCAGAAACAAGCCCCAGCCAACACGCTCAGCTCAGGTGGTGCGAGAAATCCAGTCTGAAGTGCTGAAAGAAAATCCCCCCACACAGAGAAGTCTAACCCAAAGGAAAGGTATTTCGCAGGCAACAATCTCCAGAATAATTCATGACAATCTTGGGCTGGAGCGATGTCATAAAGCGCGTGGTCACACAACTGAGTGACTGAACACAACTGAACACTGCCAAGTCATCTGTGGCTTACTACAGGAAGATGGAACAGGAGACGGGCATACGAGTTATTCCCTTCTCTCATGTGTCTGTAAAATCTCCTGACGCATCACCGATGGATTTCTGTGGTTTTGGTCTCCTGAAACGACGGCTCGGAAGTCGCCGATCAAGAACCGTTGATGGGCTATGGAAAGTGTGTCAGCAAGTGTGGAACGAACTTCCCATGGAGTCCCTCAAACTCAGCCTACTTCAGTGGAAA
The DNA here is from genome assembly GCA_023313115.1 of Rhysida immarginata. NCBI lineage: Eukaryota > Metazoa > Arthropoda > Chilopoda > Scolopendromorpha > Scolopendridae > Rhysida > Rhysida immarginata. Next base: position 7,522 of record JAHWFO010109523.1, read on the forward strand.
TTACGATGCCGGGCGATAGTCCAACAACGTGGCTCTCGCATCGAACACAACCGATGGTGGCGCCATGGTATTACACCATCGTAACAGAACTGCAAAGTCGTCTCATTTTATCTGAATCAACCCTTTGTACTGGAGGGTTAAGATACCGTCTATGAAAATGGTTTAATGAAACGAGTGCCCCATATCCCACACAACAATATAACATTGCCGTCACCAACGACTTTGGATGGATCTGTCACACGAGAGTTCATATCCATCTAATATCTCATGTTCTGACGGTTTACCTCAACATGGACATAAAAATTTGCCTCGTCACTGAACACAGTGTTATGTACAAATTGAAGGATCCAGTCTCTATTTTTTCAGAGCCCATGCACAGAACTCCTCACGTCTGCCCGAATCATCCTCCATCTCCTAAGATTCGGCATAGTTTGAACATAAGAAGTAACGAAAAGAAGTATTTTTCAGGCATTTCCTCAACGCCATACAAAGTCGAGTCACATTTTTATGACTACCAGCTAATATCCCGTATAACCGTGTTTAGCGTCACGGACAGCAGCTAGACGGCGTGGAAGTGAGTCAATAAGATTCTGATAGGTTTCTATTAGTAGCTGTTGCCATGCAGACTGTAAAGCAACCGATAGTTACTGAAGGGTACGCGGTGGTTGTTCCATACCACGCACACGACGATCGAGGTGATCCCAAAGGTTCTCGATTGGGTTGAGGTCTGGGGAATTAGGGGGCCAGAGTAGTGCTTGAACTCTTGGTCGTGTTCCTCAAACCACTCCCGAACAATTGCAGCCATATGACACGTTGCATTGTCTTGCTGGAACGTGCCATCCCCCTCTGGGAAGACAGTCGCCATGTATGGGTATATTTGATCTGCAATTATGGATAAATAACCGAATCGGTTGAGAGTGCCTTCCACAGGTATCAGTGGGCCCTGACAATGCCATGAGAATACTCCCTACACAATGACGCTGCCCTACACAATGGCTGCAGGATGCTTGTTGTCGGAGGTTTCTCGCCTCACCCGCCAACGGCCGTCACTTCTGTGGAGCAGAAATCGTGACTCATCGGAGAAGGCAACCTTTTTCCACTCAGAAGTGGTCCAGTTTCTGTATTGTTGGGCAAATTGAAGCCGTTTTTGGCGATGAACCTTTGTCAGCATAGGTGCGGTGACCATCCATCTGCTGCGGAGGCCCATACGTAAAAAAAAAAAAAAAAAAAAAAAAAAAAATGGCCGTCATGAACACGACAAATGTTTGCAGCTTGGAGCAAATTTCACCGGATTCTAATGATATGACGATATCTTTAACCAACATCATGCAAATATATCAGGATCATCAAGTACTAATTGCTGATATCATGAGGAATCGGATGTCAACAGCTGAACAACGAAAATCAGTTGAGATATATATGCAATATCTGAAGGATGGATACTGGAGAATTGTAAAGGCGAACAGTCCACTTCAGTCAATGGTGAGAAGCAATGTCAGAACGATTCTGACCAAATTAATAATCTTAGTGAAGAGGATAAATATGTTAGAATAATATCTCAACTTAATGAAAGTATGTGTACGAAATTAACGGATCAAATTAAAAAAGAACAGGATAGAGCCATAAACCAAATTGATAATGGCTTTAGTGGAATAAATCAATTGATGATAAATGCTATCATTGCTGGAATAATGGACTCGCTCAACACAATGGTGAATGAAATATTAGAGAAGGTGAAATCACAAATACAGCAGCTTATTCATGAGACTAGAATAATGATAGCCAACATTCCGATGGATATCAATAAATGTGATGAGAAAAGTCAAAAGACAAATGAAATAAATCATATAGGAAATAAGTCAAATACTTCAAAAATTGATAGTGAATCTAATAGAATACTCCAAATAGATATCGCAAACCAAAATGACCAGGAAAATATTGCTAATGTAGTTAACGAAGACAAAAATAAATTAAAGCTAAGAAACGATCAAACTAATATAAAAATTGACCAAACCTCGGATAAACATAAACGAAAGAATATTGTTAATAATGATGTCAATACAAAAACATTTAAAATGGATAACTGTAACTGGGGTTTGCCATTGAAGAGTCCAAATTCGATCAGATTATCAATTGGCAACCTCGATGAATCAGTTACTCCGCAAAGATTAGCTGAAACGTTAGAGACCCAGGGCTTGAAGGTCATCCAATGCTCTAAATGGATAACGAAATCGGGTGCGGCATCGCAGATGTATTTTGTAAGAATTTTAGAAAAAGACAATGAGGATTTAATAACAACGGTTAGATGGCCCAAAGGTCTGAGAGTCAGGCCTTTCGTAGGTCGGAATCCAACTTTAGCCCATGATGCATATAACATATCATCATGTAAAGATGCGAGGCCTGACATTAAGGAGCAAACTTAAGAATAGAAAATATAAAGTGGAAGATAAAAAGACCTCATTAGTTGTTGTGTATTTAAACGCTCGTTCATTATTAAAAAAGATCGACGATATTTTGACCTGGTTCTATAAATATCTGCCGGACATTTGTATAGTTACTGAGACGTGGCTCTCTGAGATGCAAAATTGTAATATATTTCAACTAACAAATTATTCTATCATTCGACAAGATCGCCACACAAGAGGTGGAGGTGTACTAGTAATAATATCTAATAAGATAAATTATAATATCATTAAAAAAGAGTCTGTGGATGGTTTGGAGTACGTTTATCTACAATGCGTCGTTGGTAAACTAAAATTTATGTTGTTAGCATTCTATAGACCACATTATATATCGGTTCACCAATTGTCCATGATAATGAGATTGGCTTATAAGTCGATGCCAAACATTATTATAGGGGACTTTAATGTTGATTTTGCCAAGAAATCATTGGACCTTAAATTAAAAAACGATGTCTGCGAAGAATATAACTTGCATCCAGTTATCACCTTACCAACAAGATCAACTGCGACAACTGCTTCTATAATAGATCAGATTTTATTACCATCTAAGTGGACAAATGTTACAGTGACCCATGAAAGTTTCCCTAAATGTGACCATGATGCGATCAAGTGTGAAATTACAGAGCTACCAATCGGAAATCTTCGCCGTAATGAAATAACAAGAATGGTATTTCACTATAGTAATGTTGACTGGATAATGTTTAAAACTATCCTATCAAATCAAGACTGGACTGAATACTACAGGACTCAAGATGTTAATGAAATGTATGAAATAAGGTTGCAACAAGTATTGACTCTAGCCGGATTACGACTTCGCAAAATTGGAAATAAAAAAGACAGGCCATCATGGATAACTAAAGATATATTAAATTGTTGGAAGAGTAAAAAGCAACAATTTAAAAACTTTAAACTTGATCCTACTCATTTAAACAGACAGCGACTTAAAGAGGTAAATAAACAATTTAAAAAACAAGTGCGTCAAGCTAAAAGGAAAACAATAATGGACAGACAAGCCGACACTTACCAACTCTGGCAATGTCTTCGAAATCATAAAAAGGTTAAACAAGAGTTTCCAACTGATCAGAGTCTAGCGTTTTTAAAGTGGGTGGATAATCCAAACAATCAAGCTATTGACAGTCATTTGGATTTTAAGAAACAAGCAAATTATCAAGATGTAGAAATTACAATATCTCTAGCACTAATTAGACGAACCATATATCAAGTGAAAAACAAAACAACAAGTAGAGATAGGATATTAGCACCAATTGTAATGAAGAACTGGGGTACAAATGGTAATCTACTGCTGCAATGGTTGATTCAGCGCATTATTGACAATAAGCAATTTCCAATAGAGTTCAAGAAGACCTTAATTGTTCCAATTTTTAAGAATGGTGATATAAATAATATATTAAATTATAGACCAATCTGCATTGTTTCGGCGATTGCAAAGATTGTGGAAAAATTAATATTTCAACAAATGACAAAATTATTATGGGACAGGTTGCCATTGCAACAGTATGGGGGTCGGCCAAAGACTCCAATTATACACCCAATTCTTCAAATATTGGACTATGTTCTAAATGCTTTGGATGCTGATCGTGTGTGTTACTTAGTAAGCACTGACGTATCAAAAGCCTTCAACACAGTTAGTAGGAATAAACTCATTATTAAACTAACAAGAATGGGAATTGATAATGATACGATACAATTACTGCAGGATTACTTTATAGACCGAGTAAATTATATAAAAAATGATACACATACTGTTGAGCATATGTCTTCGCGAGGATTACTACAAGGTGCACCGACTGCTACGGTGCTTTATGCTGCGGCAACTGCCGAGATACATGATTTACGTCTATCCACTAAATTAATTTCTTTTGTGGATGATAATTTTTTGCTCAAGGATTGTCATAGAATGGATACTACACTTGTATACGAAATGATTCACCATGACATTAATCAATTAAACAATTGGTATACCCAGAATGACTTAAAATTTAATCAAAATAAAACCAAGATATTGCTATTAGACAGAAAAGCTGGTTGTGCTGAACAAAGTTGCAAAATTTTAGGAATAGTCATTGACAATAAAATGACATTAACTCCGATGATTGAAAATATTATTATTGAACTGAATCGACTGAGCTTCTTATTAAAGCGTCTGAGAACCATATTAACGATTAAAGAAATGATTAAGATAATAAAGGCAGTATTAATCCCAAAATTACAATATGCTATTTTAATATGGTCGGCGGCTACAGATAAACAGGTATACAAAGTTCAGACGGCATATAATAATGCAATACGTGTGGCCCTTCATCTCATTAGATATGTGTCGATTACTGAAATTTGTAAGACACATAGTATACCAACATTAAACAAATTAATTATGTATACCAGACTGAAGGAATTATATCATGCTATTTCTCAAGACCAACATCCAATGCATTATGTAAAAGATTGGATTAATGATAGCCCGCATACTCGTCAGACTCAAAGGTTTAAAATAGTCCCGCCGTACATTGTAACTAAATTTAAAGCTGCGTTCTTTCCATATAATGCATTTTCAACATGGAACTCTTTGAATATAAAATTAAAAGCCGAAATTTTATTATGTAATTATGATAAATGTTATAACCATAATCAACATGTAGCGAGAATATTTCAGCAATATGTCGAAGGATAAATGAAAAAATTATCCTATGTTTGCAAATATCCTTTGTGGGATGCAAATTTCTAATAATAATAATAATAATAATAATAATAATAATACGTAATAGGATCCTCTGTACTGTGGTTTTAGAGACATGTCTGGTAGCATCCTCATTGGTTTGAGCGGTAAGTTGGTTCACTGTAGCTCTTCAGTTGGCTTTCACACACCTTCGCAGCCTACGTTCACCTCTGTCATCAATGGTACATGGTGTTCCACAGTTCCCATACCATTTATTCTGAACGGTCCCATTTTCCCAGTCATTTTAACTACAGCAGCACGAGAATAGTCCACTTTAACTACAGCAGCACGAGAATAGTCCACAAATTGCGTGGTTTCCGAAATACTGCCACCCTTGTCCCGAAAGCCGATTATCATCCCCAAGATCTGATAAATCACGTTTCTTGCCCATTGCAGCAGTGACTGATATGTTTTTAACATAATGGAAACTTACCTTATATAGTCACCTAACCAATTCTCAACACGTGACACAATTCCTCGTCTGGGCAACCCCGAAGTCAAACGTAGGGGTCGTCATAATAATGTAACTCGACCCTGTAGAAATAAGGTTTGAGATATGGTCAATCTCTTCTTTTCATATAATTCTTACAGTCTTTGACTTTTGAGGATCAGTCCCGTACAGTGGTATTCTAAGCAAAGTGTCACTTGCCTCCAAAGCTCGATTCGACAATACCCTTAGTCCGATATTGTATAAACGACTTCTTAAACTCTTAGTAGAATTTATATCAGTAGAATTTATATTTTTCGCTTCTTGTGGGGTATGTTGTTACATAATAATTCAGGAGAGCTGTTTTTTCTCCCACGAACTAGATATTTGTTACAATTCCATGCAAGCAATCTCAGTCTTTTTTGCGCACAATATTATAGTAATTTTTAGATGATAATGTTTATTTTTGCAGTTATTGACTACGATATCTGTTACGGGAAGTGCTTCTGTAATTTGATGTGCGAATCCAAACTGACATACAGTATAACCTTTTTTTTGTTCTTTTTTCGCAAACAGTAACTGTACTGTTAGTGAGTTTGACATGAGCACGACCCGTTGATTAAGAGTAGGCGAAAGATTCTTGTTAAGTATGGCTCACGTGACATACTTTGATACAAATGATGCTGCCTCCTCAAGTGGCGACTTGTGAAGAATTGGAGCATCTTTAACCCACGATATCAAATGAAAATTGTTGAGCACTTCGAGATTGGTATTCACGTCTTCAAAAGTAATGTTCGACCTTACCAAGTGGCTCGTCAGATGATGTAATGAAGTCCGACGTAGCTTTTAACTTATTATCTATGAAACGAGAAATTGAGACTTGGCCGTATGATATTTTTTTAGCCGTATCCCGTTGACTTTCCTTATGTGTTCCACTAAATCACTCCGTATCATTCAGAAGGAGTTATGTAAGGAACCATGTTGAAGGATTATAATTTTGTGTCATGCAATTGATGTCATTTCTCGTTTTGTTTTTTTCTTTTTCAAAGTTGTTCCATCTTTTACAATCGACTAAATATTCCAGTGAAATCGCCTTCTAGCTCATCTTTATTTATTAAGCATTTGAAAGTAATGTTCAGCTGTCATTCTTTCTTTTTGATTTACGCGTTTCCTTTTATAAAAAATACCAGAACCTAATTGACGAATATTAGCATCATTTAAGAAGAAAAATAAATATTGTTGATTTAACCAAAATTGAAAATATTTTGACATTAATGTGGTTTTAATAAATGCCATACCTCCAGATTAACAAACGTTTCCAACGAAATTCATATCTCGGAGTTGCTACTGTTTCTCACTCTTAACAATTGGCCAACAATGTCGAGATCAATTGCTCCACGCTTGCAAGCAATGTCGTCACCAATTGCATAATATCCATTCCGTTACAGGTTAATTGATGTTTGACACTGACCTTTAACCATAAACACTTTTATATTCTAAATTTTTTTAATTTTTCCTTTCATTATACTCTAAACACTATCTTTATGCCAAATTTCAAGTTTTTAGGACCACGGGAAGTACCTCAGATTTTTGATGATCGGTCAGTGAGTCAGTGTCTAAATAAAGAAATTTTGAGTTCTTGTAGCTTATGAACTAGAAAAGATAGAAACGTAATATTTGAAAAATCAGTTTCATTTGCAAAGTACTCTATATATAAAAAATTTCAGGATTCTATGCAACTCTGGCACAAACATATGTAGGGTCAAAAGTACGCCGAGTTGCTTCCTGAAAAGGATGTTACGGCTGTGCTTGCTCGACTTGGCGAGGGCACTGCCGTGCCCTCCAAATACCATGGTTTTCAGCTAAAGTAAGTGTTGTCCCTGTTGGCAATTTCAACATTTAACAAATACATATTTAACTCTTGGAAAATGGTGGACGGCCGTGTTTAACGCTTACTGAGTTGTACAGTTTCTCAGGTCAGTATGTTGGCATTTTTAATATAAATTCACGCCCATACTAAAGTAGCGCCAGCATCTTTGTATCTGTATTTAAGTGAGCGATCCTTTTATGGACTCTGAATGATTATTTAAGCTGTATATTCAGCTTAGTGGTTAAGCTTAAATCAGCATTGCATTCTCGTAGTGAATTTCTAAATATGGAAGACGCTATTCGAGTAAAATGAACTTCGTCGCTGCTCTCACATTTTACATAACGTGTGGTCCATTTTACCTAAAAGCTCCTTTCGATGTGCAATGAAACTATTTATATATTTTTTTAAAAGAAAATTTAATGAAATTAAATCAAAATTATAGAAAGTGGTAAATTAATAATGTTAATAGTCAAATAATTAATTAATTTGTATTTAATAGTAGTCTTTTTTTTCAGTTGGACAATCCCGTTTTACCCGCATAGTTAGGGTAAAACGGGAAATTGAAACGTTTTAGAAAAAAAGTTATTTTTTTATATGTTTCATTGATCTAATCAGCCTGTTAATTTTTTTGTCCTTAAATAGCTATCATTACAAAATATTTCATTTACCAAAATATAATATATATTTTGCTCCAGGCACTTCCAAACCCTAGCTATCCCATTTTAAGCGACCTTCCCCTATTAAACAATACAACAGTCAATTCCGAATAATCAGGTTCAATACTAGCTACAGTACTCAGCGGGGATAACGCAGGCAATTCGTTTTAATAGCAAGAATACCGTTATCGACAACTTGCTAACCTTAAACAACATTGGTTTATACCTAGAGTAGATAAATACTTATACCCCGCCTTATACTCAATCGTTTTGCCTTGAAAAGCTCGGCGAAGACGGGCATCTCAGCTAGTATAATAATAATATAATAAAATATCCCAAAATACTTTTTCAAAAACAAAAATTAATATGTAACAAAATGAAATATCCAGCCTTGGCCAACACTGGTAAACAATTTCATAAGTTCAGTCAACTACCTTTGCACTACAAGGTGCATGCCAACCCTGGACCATGTGTGTGTGCAAGCTATCCCAGCTTTCTCAAACGTTGTGATAGCCTCAAAATGCATAATCCTCATCAACGACTGCTAAGGTGGATCATTGCTTCCGAGTGCCAATAACACATAGGTTCCCCAACACGCCAGAGTGAACAATACACTAGATTCTCTGGTTTGCGGAATACAACTCACTTTCAAACCTCACATTTGTCGTGTGCCCCTTTTAATATCCACTGAGAAGGGACGCATTAAACTCAGACCAATTGTGACAAATGAACACTAATTAGTAACTAATCACCGGTATGCCACCAATGGGGTTTTCTTTACCCAATATTACAGTCGCTCAAACAAAACAGCGCAACCAAGTCAACCATAACCAATAGCGCTGGATACACACATCGATAATCCTCACCATTACCAGAATGATTCAATGCACCACTCAGGATCACCCATCCACCAGTCATTTTGAATGTGACCGAATAATGTTCTAAAATTAATATTCCATCGTCATGACAGGTTACGCCTCATTCATGACACAGTTCAGTACATGAAACAACTACCATACTAGAGTAAGAGCCCAATTAGACTTCAATAACATCATAATGCTAGACACCACGTTACATATCAATATAAAGATTGCTCTGGATCACAAGTCAATTCAGTCATATGTAGTCCACAATCACCCATCTGACCCATCCCCGAGGTGTCACAGGATACCCATCATTACTCCCACTCGGCAACAAGCCTCAACAATATATATATATACAGGGTGTTTTTGAATTGAGTACAGATTTTTTGGGAGATGATAGAATAGGTCCTTAGAAGTATTTTTGTCATATGAACATGGGGTCCCCGCAGCTCCGTTTACTTACAATACTGCATTGAACAATCAAATGACACCGGGACGAAGTGTGCGTTGGTAGGCCTAGATTATTTTATTTTTAACAATTAACACAAGTAATCTACTGTAATAACTTTTAAAGTAATTGTTTGCAAAGAAATTTCAAGGTGCACGTGCTTGTTTGTTGGATTGGTCGTGGCGGAAACTTTCCACGCCCCGTGTTGTAAAGGCCGGTGTCCCTCAGGGTTCTGTCCTCGGGCCTGTGCTATTTAATTACTTTGTACATGATTTCCCGAAACTCGATAATTGTAAACTGTATTTTTATGCGGATGATAGTTGCTTGGCCACCGAGATCGCCAGATCTCACACCGATGGATTTTTTTTTATGGGGAAGCATAAAATCAATGGTGTACTCCGAACCCGTAGATACCGAAGAAGATTTGGCGGCTCGTGTTGTCGCGGCAGCAGGTGACATCAGCGACCGTGCAAATCAACTGTTTCCACGCGTACATCAATCCATCATAAGGCGTTGCGAATTGTGATATGAAGCAAATGGTGGTCATTTCGAACAATTACTTTAAAAGTTATTACAGTAGATTGCTTGTGTTAATTGTTAAAAATATAATAATCTAGGCCTGCCAACGCACACTGCGTCCCAGTGTCATTTGATTGTTCAATGCAGTATTGTAAGTAAACGGACCTGCAGGGACCTCATGTTCATATGACAAAAAATACTTCTAAGGACCTCTTCTATCATCTCCCAAAAATCTGTACTCAATTCAAAAACACCCAGCATAAAAAAAACAAACAAAACAAAAAAAAATCATCCAAATCGGACCAACCAATCACCCACAATCACGTGGTGAACTGACGCCACAATCACCATAACACAATTGGGCACGGAACCTAACTGACCCCAAAACATGCCTTTTATTTGCTTTTCCGCATGAAAGTGAATGTGAGTATGGTAATTTATGTTAATTTTTTGATTTGCATGCTTTACATGGTGGAAATATCAACATTCAGTTTTCCTTGTGCAGTGTGACTGTTTGTAAGCTACAAACTGTTCACCATGTGCATGTGGGTGGTTGGTTGGTCCGATTTGGATGATTTTTTTTGTTTTGTTTGTTTTTTTTATGCTGAACAAGTTTGCAATTGGGTTTTTTTCTCTATCCCTTACGGTTTTTGAGATAAATTTTGAATGTGTCCTAATTTGCATATTTTGGATGATGAAAAGTGCACCATGGGATAGGCCACCCACAACTTCCTATTCATTGGATTCATCAAAATTGGCATATCTGCTTCGGTTCAAAAAATAAAAGGGGGGGTTCAGACTTTTGTATTCACCCTGTATATTCCCAAAATCCAATAGGTATGTCCGAAAATCCTTCGTTTCCGAGTGATTGGAAGCCCATCCACACTCATAATAAATGCTCGAAATGTCCTCTAGGTTCTAAACACGCATGCACTCGTCGAATCATGGACTGTCGCACCCTTTCAAATACTCCCAGACGGTTTCGATTGGTTTCTCAGGCTTCCATGACATCTGGGATGCAATGAGTCAAACGAACATTAATAACTTGAAAACGAAGGATTTTCGGACATATGTTTATATGAACTTTTTTTCTTGTTTTGGTATAAGGAACCCAAAGTTTGTAAAAGTATTTTTAAAACGCCCTGTATATCATACTTTGTCAATTAACTTTAACATCAGGTCAATTACATTTGACAGGCTTCTCGGAACAAGCCAAAACAATCAGCTTATCCAAACCACTAATACAATGTTGCAACTCTTAATTACAACCGTGAAACATACCCTACGGCAGTTTACATGCCTCATGAATAATGTTCGACATTGCATTGTATGATAAAGTTTCTTAATTCAATTCTAATGAACCTCTACTCAGAGTTTCAATGTTACACAGCAGTACTTCGTATTCCATAACCCGTTCAATACCCACAAACGGTATTGTTCACTTTGGCATCGAGGATCACGAATCCCACCAAAAAAGACGCGAGGAAACAATTTAAAATGTCTCACCAAATCCGAAATACAATCGTTTATTTGTATAAATAAAGCTTGCATCCTTAGCTTAGGGCCGATACCAATCCAATACGCAATAATCATCAATTCTCGCAATAGAACTCCATCATCCCATCAAAGCAATATGGCGCATAATCGAACTTGAGTGCACCCAGATACGGTATTACCTTCTCGTTGTCCACCAAACGAAGAACGTCAGCATCAAAAATTCCGTGTTGTTTTTTCCTAACAACGAGGCAAAAATGCCTCAACACAATAACTTTCTTGGATTATGTATGCCACGCGTCACAGATTAATACAGATGGTCAACTCGGCAATAATCACCTGATAAAATGTCCTGCAGCGCACCAGTAAGGCATACAAGAAGTACAAATGTCAATACCAATTATGATTGGACGAATTTTCGTTATTGTTTAAAATTCTACCATTGTTAGAGTTATACAATCTGTGATTCTACCATGAAAAGTTTTAAAATGACCCTAACCCTACAAGCATTAAGTAAAAATAACAAAGCGCTTTGGGGAGTCGTGGCCAGGTGGCCGTGGAGGTAGGTTGCCTTTCACGTCGCACTTCATTTATGGCGAGTAAAAATTATTGGAGTAAATTTTGAATGCTGTCAATATATGATGAGTATAATGGAGTTTTTTGGAATAAACTTGTTCTTCACAGATAATATTGGTGGATTAGATAATTTCAACTAAGATGAGAAATTTTCTGCGTAAGGCCTAAGAATATGGTTGCTTATTGCAAGTGATAGGATATTGGCTATAAGTGCGTGTGGAAACATATGCACGCATAGGACAGCGGTTGAATCCTTTGGAATCTCAGGATATCTCTTCTGTGTATGTTTGAACTGAAGTAAGGAAGAAATTATTATTATTTTATTTATTACAAAAGAAGAAACCTTGATGGGAGAAAGGGAGAGGAAAGGAAGTCACGGTACGTTGGACGAGTACATTAAACAAAAGAGAAGTGGGGAAGAAGCTTTTAAAAGCTCAAATTTGACTGTGAGAACGCCAGAAAAGGGACCGAGGGAGAAAAGAAATAGAACGGAAGATGGGGTGGACGGAGAAGAGAATAATATAGAAAAAAAATAGAAGAAATCTTGGAAATTGTCCGGTATAATAGAAAAGAAAACGAATTGATTAGAGAAGAATTACAGGAAGTGAAGGAGATGATAAGAATTGACAGAATAGAAAATAAAAAACAGAGACAAAAAGTAATGGAAGAATTGAATAAGATGAAATTGAAAATGAAGGATTATGAGAGGCAGATAGAAGATCTGGAAAATAGAAGTCGAAAAGATAATATAGTGATAAAAGGTTTAGAAGAGGAAGAGAGAGAAACCGGGGAAAAGTTAGAAGAGAACGTACATGGAATAATGGAGAAGTACTTAGGATTGAAGTTAATGTCAATTGAACAAATATACAGAGTAGAAAAGAAAAAAGATATGGAACAAGACCAATAGTGATAAAATTAAGAAATAGAAAAGAAAAAGAAACTCTTTTTATGGAGAAGAAGAATTTAAAGGGAACTAAGATTTATACTGCATTGATGAAGATAGTGCTGTTCAAACTAGGTTTAGGAAAGAAAAAATGTTAAAAGTAATTAGAGAAAAGAGAAAGGAAGGTAAAAAAGCGTATATGAAGTATAACAGGATGGTTATAGAGGGAAGGCAGTATGAGTGGAATGATGAAGAAGAAGGATTAAGAGAAATTGGAACAAAAAACGGGAAAGCGATGAATGGAATAGAAATGGACGAATGACAGTAGAAGAACTTTTGGTGGAGGTGGATAGAATGGATAGAGAAGAGAATGAGAAATGGGAAAAAGATGAAAACAGAAAAAGAGGACAAGTGTGGCAAATAATTTCATGGAATATTGCAGGTTTAATAAATAATGATAAAGAATGGTGGAAATATATATATATATAGTTTTGAAGTGATAATTCTACAGGAAACTTGGATGACTGAGAAAATGTGGAAAGTAAGGAAAGATAAGTTCAGTGGTGATTTTGAATGGTGTGTTAGCTATGCAGTAAAGGAAAAGAAAAAAGGAAGAGCAAAAGGTGGTCTGCTAATGGGAATAAGAAAAGAATGTGTACAAGAATTAAGATATGAAAAAAAAGATGGAGGTATAATTGTGAAATTAAAGAGAGACGAAAAATAGTTTAATATATATGGTATCTATAATGATAAATCCATAAGTGAGCTGAAGAAAGCATGGACAGGAGAAAAATATGAAAAAGGTAATTGGTTGTTATTTGGTGATTGGAATGCAAGGAATTAGAATTACAACAAAATGATGAGGATTTTTGGAAAAATATGCCAGAGAATATATTTAAAAGAAGAAAATCAAAGGATAAGACTGTAAATAAACAAGGAGAAGAGATGAAAAGATGGTGTGGAGAGGAAGGATGGATACTTGCAAATGGACGGTATGAAGGAGATAAGGAAGGAGAATATACCTTTATTGGAGGTAAAGGAAAATCGATAATTGATTATGCTCTAATAGATGTAAATGCAATAGAGGAGGGTGAAGATTTTAAAGTGGATATTCGAGATGATGTATATAAGAGGAAAAAGAAACAAGACTAGTTATAGAGGAAAAGTAGAAGGAATAAGAGAGATTTATTATAAATGGGATGAAGAATATAAAGAGGAATCTAGAAGAAATATAAGAGAGATGTTGAATAAAAAGAAAACTGTGGAAGATAGAAGAAAAGCTACAGAACAGATAAAAGAAATTGAAGAAATATTAAAATTGGCAGGAGAAAAGATGAGAAGAGAAAAAAAGGATGTAGATACAGAGAGGAGGGAATGGTTTGATAATGAATCTGTGAAAAAGAAAACAGAAATGAGAAAATCTCTTAGAAAGGCAAGAAAAAATGATAATGGATGGACGGATTTTAGTCAAAAGAGAAAAGATTTTAAGGAGTTGTGCAAAAGAAAAAAGAAAGAATATGAGAGGAAATGGAATAATGAACTGGTAAAAGTAAAAGATACGAAGTCGTTTTGGAAGTTAATTAATAGATTCAGAAGAAAAAGACAAGGTATAAGTAAGAAGGAATGGAAAAATCATTTTATGAAGATAATGGATGGAAAAGAGGAGTTGATAATGGATAGAAGTATAGTAGGAGAAATCGATGTGAAAATATGGTATAATATTTAACTATAAGAGATAACGATGATGGAAATATAGAGAGCGATACATAAACTGAAAGATCGGAAAGCGGTTGGTATTCCAGGAGAGTTTGTGAAGTATGCTGATCCAACAATAATTGCAAGACTATATGAGATTTATAATCGAATTTTTGAGAAAAAGAAATTTCGCGATCAATGGAAAGAGGTGGTGATATGTCCAATTAAAAAGAAGGGAAGTGTAAATGAGGTGACTAATTACAGAGGAGTGAGTATAACTTCCGGCCTATACAAGGTGTATACAAGTATTCTGGAAGAAAGATTGAGAAGATGGATAGAAGAGAATGAATATCTTGAAGATACACAGGCTGGATTTAGAAGTGGAAAGACAATAGTATAATAGTTATAATAGAATTAAGACTGATACAGAAAAGAAAAAAGGTTATAGTATTTTTTATGAACCTGAAAGCTGCTTTTGATTCGGTAAATAGAAAAAAATTGTGGGTGAAATTAAGGAGGATGGGTATAGAGGTTAAGTTATTAGGAATTATTAAAAGTATGTACAAAGAGACAAAATGTAAAGTTAAAAGTAGAAATGGTGTTACGGAATCCTTTTAGATAACTAAAGGAGTAAAACAAGGATGTGTTTTAAGTCCTTTGCTGTTTGTAATATTTATGAATGATTTGGGAAATTATCTTAAAAATTATAATAAAGGTGGAATTGTAGTAGGAACGGAGAAAATTTTTTCAATTGATGCATGCAGACGATGTGGTTTTATTGGCAGAGGATGAAGAAGAAATGGGAAGGATGTTCAAACGTGTAGAGGATTTTTTGAGAAAAAATGATTTGGTGCTAAATGTTAATAAATCAAAAATGATGGTGTTTAAAAAGGGCGGGAAAATAGTATAAAAGAAAAATGGAAATGGGGAAATGAAAAGATTGAAATAGTAAAAGAATATAAATATCTGGGTAGGTGATTTACTCCGAAGAATAGTTATGGGAAACAGAAAGAAGAAACAAGTGAAAAGGCAAAATTGGCAAAGAAGCAGGTGTGGTCATTGGTGAAAATAACAAAGATGAATGAGGTTAAAATAATGATAAAGATGTTCGATGTATTAGTAAAAAGTATAGTTGAATATACAGCAGAAATATGGGGATTGGAAGAAGATGAAAGAATAGAGAGTATACAAAATCAATTTTTTAAATGGATATTCGAACTGAGAAGAAGTACACCAAATTATGTAGTCTTGATTGAAATAGTAAGAGTAAAGTTGAAGGTTAATTAGGTGAGAAAAGTTTTAAAATATATCAAAAAGATTGAAGATATGCAAGAGAATAGATTGGTACAGATATATTGGGATGAAATTAAAAAAATGGCTAGAGAGGGTAAAGGTTATAGATGGATTGATAAAATAAATGAAAATATATTAGAAGAATATAGAGAGATGTGATGGGAAGTTAAAGGAGTAAGAAAAATTAGTTTGCAAATTTTAAATGAAAAAATAATGGAGACAGTAGTGGCTAAGAAATTAAAGGAAAGGATGGATAGAAGAAATAATTCTGTAGCATGTAGAATATATTAAAAAATTATGACAAATTGGCAAATAGAAAGATATTTACCAACAGAAAATAATATTGGAGTAAAAAGATTAGATGTGGAAATATTTTGATGGGAAATAAAGTGTATGGTAGGGAGGAAGAAAGAATATGTAGAGGATGTAAAGAAGATGTAGAAACATTGGAACATGTCTTATTTGAATGTAGAATGGTAGAGGAAGAGAGAAAGAAACAAGATTTAGAAAGAAAAGAAAATTGGGAAAAAAAACTTATCTAGATGGAAATCAAATTAATTGAAAAGTATTATGTATTACAAAAGATTTTTGTAAAAAAAATAGTTGATTGAAAAAGAAAGGATATTTTGTAAAAGAAAATATAAAGATTTAAAATAATGAAATAGTTAAATATTGAAATAGTATAAAAACTGAAAAGATGTAAAGTTTTTGTTTAAGACTCCCCTTCCAAATATGTAATTATATTACAATAAATGGAATAATAATAATAATAATAATAATAATAATAATAATAATAATAATAACAAAGCGCTTTCAAAACAAAGAACTTTTGTGAACTGACAAGCAACTAAAACGTAGCATGAACCAACCAAGGGAAGATTTATGAATAACTATAAACATAAGCTATGTAAAACACACTACAAGAGCTTAACAAATTGTTGTAAAACCATATTGAGTATTTATTTGTAAGTTATGAATTCCATTTTTAAATAAAATTAACGAATATAATTTTATGCTGTGTTTAAATTTTTGTCATTTCTTATGTTAGCATTATTCAATTCACAATCGGAAACAATTTGTTTTATTAAATTCCAAAATTTTTTGCAAATTTTTCAAAATTAATTTTAAAAAAAATGATCCTATTAAGCTGAACTCGATTAATCTACGTCATATATTGCTCAAAGAAAAATACGTCATATATTTCAAAATTGGCGTGATAAGTGACAATACACGGTCATTTTTTTAGTTCTTATCTCAGCCACGGTCATTGTTTTCACCTTGTACTTATAGAAAGTTGACCATCTGTAATAATCTGTGCCACGCATGAACTCTTGGAAATTTCAAACAGCTCAGTCCATATATGCCACTCATTGTTACTCTTGTTGCTATAGCCGTTTTCATTTACAATAACGTAATAAACATTTATTGCTAAACAGGGAGTGTACGCCAAACGTATTGCAACTCAAAATGCACACAAGCCACATAACAAACATACCATACCTTCCAAAAATATATACAGATTCTATCTAATCAATACACACGATATTGCATGTCACAGTTAATTAAATTCAGTGACGCATTGTAGTCATTTCGACGATGGCTTCACCAGGCCTCCATATGAGATATGTTCAGTCCATGATGTTAATGTATAAAGCGAAGTTTATAATCCTTTTTATAATATTTTATCTATACTTTTGGTTTCCTGGAAACTGTTGTTGCATATTTCAACTGTGTAATGTGTTCCTGTCATTATTAAAAATCGTCTGCAAAGTTTAATGTGCTTTTTTTTTTATTTTAAAGCATGTGCGCCTATGGAGTGTTCAAATTTTACGGGCTCTGACTGACGTCATCAATGCTCCGCCATCTGGTGAGCACAAGGAAAAACGGCCCAATCGAGCCACACCCTACTATATAGATAACAGCCTGTTCAATCGACAGTTTCCAAGTTTCACCGCAGTAAAGGAGGAGGGCGCTTCTAAGTAGGGTGAAGCTCTAGATTAGGAAAGTACGGCAAACTTCGTCGTCTGCTGCAAAATCCGCCATTGTTGGCCCAGTTGGCCCTATCAATTGAGTTACGCTTCCTCTAAAATTCGGCTTAAATGCATCCTTTTCGCAAATTTTCTTATTAATTATCGTCTGAAAATATAACTGACAATCAGTAAATTCTGTAACTACTGATTTTTCTTTAAATTTTGTTTTCAATTATAATTTTTTACATATAAATAATGATAACGTTGAGGCAGTTTAATGATAACCAGATTAAGTTTTTAGTTTATTTATTTATCCTTAATAAACGATTTACATGTAATTAATAAACTTTAAAAAACACTGTGTGTAGTTTTTGTAATTTTATTTATCAAAATATGATTTTATAAATTTTTATTAAAATATAACTTAATACTTTTATCAAATTAATTTTTATATTTATATCAAAAATTTCACTTTACCAATTTTAATTTTATTAAAGTATAAAAATTATTAAATTATTAAAAAAAGTATAATTATAATTATAAAAATATCAGATATAATTTAATAAAATAGGAACTATTAATTTTAAGTTTTTGATTTAAATATAAAAATTACTTTGATAATTATATTTTGATAGAAAATTTTAAAAATTATAATTTGGAAAAACTATCCGTTTGATTACAAAAAAAAAATTACAAAAAAATAACTACACATGCAATGTATTTTGAAATTTATTCATTTATGGAGGTTTATAATATTGACGTAAAAAATCTACTCAAAACTTATAGTTAACATTTTCTATATTTTTTTCACCCAAATAGCAAATTTCATGTTATATTCAAATTTAATGATGAGTGATAATTAACTTTGCTAAAATAAGATAAAAATAACATGGACGTTTTATTTCAAGTTTTGCCTCCACATTTCACAGACAGTTTAACCTTGTTATATTGAATGGTATTTTCTTAAAAAGTACTATATTCAACAAAAAATTATATTTTCTGATCCTCTGAGAATTGCACAATGTAACATTTCTATAACATTCGGTAAAGTTATAATATAAACAAACGTACTTGCTTGCTTCTTATTACTTCTTCGGATATTTTAACGAATTTATTAACCTCCAAGGAGCATAGATTGAAGAATCCTGAAATTTTGCTTATTCGGATTAAAATTTAGGACCAATCAACGAATATTTCATTAAAAATTTAATCTAAATTGCAGCTTTCACATGCATTTCAATGGTATCTACCGCTGCGTTTGGGCCAACAATGGCTGACAAACTCACGTGACAGCCGTTCTACCAATCAGCAGCTGCGGGCGGCGCGGAAAAGGTTTGCCGTACTTTCCTAATCTTAGCGTGAAGTAAAGCTCTATAAATACAAGTATGGACAATCTTTGAAGAGCGGTTTACCGCCAACCGCGGCCTGTGATTGGTTGATCAGCAGCGGCAGCCATTTTTGGCCTATTTACCTTGGCGTTTTGAGTTTTAGCTTATGTTTGGAGCGATAAAAATTACATTATTATTGGATATAAAATTTCTCAGTGTTGCGGTTTTGGATGTTATACGAAGCCAGAAAAAGGAGTGAAATTTTTTTCTTCTTCAGCGGAAAAGCGAAAAATATGAATACATTGAATCAGGAGAAAAAACTGGGTTCCGAATCCCATTCTCGGCCCTATTATTTAAGTACATGTATTTTTAATATACTAGTTTTGTAATAAATTTCGTTTACATATTCGTGGAGTTCAATAGCGATTTAAGATTAGAATAAGTATGCACGTAATGTAATGCAATCGCTCGGACAAGAAGCCACAAAGTCTCAGGGTCTTGTATTTTAAAATAAAAAAAATATGAATGAGGCAACTCTACATTTTAATAATAATTTTATTTTATGTATGATGAAAAAAAGAGCACGTATAAAGATTTTTTATGCAGAAACTTTAGCAGAATCACAGAATTTTTGGAGCGTTCGGCTAAAATTATTTCTCTTTCTCAGTGTATAAGAGTTAATTATTCGAAAATATAGAAAAGTGTTATATCATAAAATATAACACTTTCCTTTTTAATAATTAACGACCAGCCATTTTTTATTTTTTTTTTTTTACAGAAATATTCATTTTTACTTCGCTAATAAAAAAAAAAAAGAAAACGTTTTGTTCTATTTATTATTACCAAAAGTAATGTCAATCTTTCACATTAGTGTTTTTAACTGTATATTTTTCCACTTTAAATCCGAGCTTTCGTTATACTATTTAATAAAATCTATAATAACTTTAATATAAGATTATAATATATAATGTATAACAATAAGTATTGAAATGCATTGCTCATTAAAAAAGCATTGCAAAAATTCAGAACATAAATTAATCTTCGTTAAAATGTAGACCTGCTTCATTCATATTCACTGATTTTATTTTATAATACAAGATCCTGAGGCTGTGGCTTTTCATCCGAGCGATTATATTTTCACTGTGATATTTTGTTCGACATCCGAGTAACCTAATGGCTTAATCGGGAGAGGATTCATAACAATTGTTAAACTTTATAATTTAATAATTTTTACAAAGATTCTCTGCAAGAAAGAATCAGTAAAAACATAAAAGATATGTAAAATTTTCTTTTTTGGCAACAGCATACTTAGTTTAGTTTACGTTAATCCGAGGATTTTCAACTTGTAAATTTTATTTTTCTGTTATTATACTCTATTAAAAATAGTTATTTTTAAGCAATAATATTATATACCATAAATAATAAGAAATGAAAAATGTTTTTGATTGTTTTTTATCATTTGTTTCAGAAACCAATTAAATTTAGCAAGTAGAAGTATTGTGATAGGATACTCGCACAAATTTTTAATTTCTTTTGTAAATAAAATTTGTATTCATTCAACATGCATTTTTTATTCCTTCTTTATATCATACATTTATTTTTATTACCTTACCATTAACGATTTCAAAAAAATAATCAGAATGCAATTATAAAAATAATACGGTAGTAATAAAATAAAATGAAAAAAAAA
>JAHWFO010109527.1:0-25487 GCA_023313115.1 Rhysida immarginata
AGAGAGTTCTTAGTACTTAACAATTTCTTGAAAATCTTTAAAAATGTGCAGTAACTGGAGATAATGGAGACGACTATTTCGAAAGAGTGAAAAGACGACAGATGATGTACTCCTTTAGCTGCGTGCTGTATTGAGCAAATGATAAGAAAGTAAATAGAAGAATCGGCGACCACCAGACTACACAAAGTGATGAATGGCCAAGTTTTGCTTCAACACATCGAGAGAAGAGTGGAAATTGCAACAACATCAAGTGTACATCTCAAGTAAGATTACGTGAGTAAGAAATTATTTATACTAGCAGCGGCTTCCTTAGAGAGTTCCATCTATTGTGAGCCCTTAAAATTTTTTTTTCGAATTTTCATTAAAAATTTTTACTGTAATAATTCTAAGCGTTTTGATGTGTTTATTTTTTAGATATTGCAAAATAAAAAGTCTAAGATATTCTAAAATAAAATAAAATATTGCAAGATATCCTCCCCCCCCCCCAAAAAAAAAGTCTGAGCCATGCCTACCTTATTGTTAGCACATCAGATACAAACATTTCATAAAAATACATTTTGACTGTATTCTGTGGGAATGTGTATATTTTGAAAACTGAGATGCTGATAATGCGATGATTGAACGTTCATTTCCAAGAATTATTAATAATGAGCACAAAATGAAGATGCACTGACAGAACATTAATAAGGCTGCGTCTATTGATGACGCAAAGGAGGCACGCGTGTCTCCTTTGAGCTCCCTATCAAACGTCCAGACGACTGGCAAAAATTTTTGTGTCTAGAAAGGAAAAAGATAGAACGAGTATTTGTTAGAGAAACTAAATCATCAAAAGCTCAACAGGCATTTGAAACATCTGAACAACGGGAGTTTCGAATAGAACAAGAGGGTATAAGAGCAACTACGTCAAGGGCAAGAAAGACCAAAGTCTAAAGTATATAGTGATGCTCTGCAGTGGTGAGGCAAGTCAAGAAGAGTTTAGATAAAGTCCCGTTATATCACCTAGAATTCCTGCTTTCGTATTTTTTGTAGAATAGATAGTCCCTTTGCTCTGTGTTATATTGATTGAGTTATTATTTAACCAATTCGGAATTATAATTTAATTTTTTGAGATTGTTCTGTTTACCTACAAGTATAATTATCCCGGGCAACGCCGAGTACCACTACTAGCGTTATATAAACAACTGTCAGCAGAACAATATGTAAAACCGTCATTGTAAGAAAAATATAAAACCGTTCGCTTTGGTTGTTCATCCGATGTTGTAAATAACAATCAGGGACTAAGTTCCAGCCTGGACTTAGGAGTCCAATATGGGGCATGTGCAGGGCCTGGACGGGCAGTTTCCCAATGTGCTCAGGCCATTATCATTTTCTGTTACCTATAATCCTGCCCGTCCGCATATTCGTAATTTCTGCTGTTGCTTTATTACTCGGAAATTATATTAAATCATTTTCAGATTTTAGTTGGCTTGCTCGTTTAAGTTAAGTATATTAATGCTTTTCTCCTTAAAAATTTTTAATTATAAAATTTCTTTTATTTTTAAAGCTTTAGTAAAATCTCAACACACAAAAATTATATTTATAAAAGTAAATGAAATTTTCGTTGGTTTTAAAAATAAAAGAAACTTTAGAATAAAAAAAAATTAAGGAGAAAAGCATTATTATACATTGTTAATCGTGTTTCTACCACGGTCTATAGATATTCATGGTCATCGAGCTCCATTGTTAAAATGAAGCTAAAGGTTCTAGCTCCCAATAGGGCGGAAACTCTATTGGAAAAGTTGCGCTGCATGTACAATCGGCCCAACTGCGCCAGCAGCGCTGCCCTTTACTTTCATTTTCAGTTTAAATGAAAAACATTATCGCAGATCACAGTCGGCCTTAGTGCGAACTATGCGGCACCTGGCGCGATCTGTTTTCCTTAACTTCTCGAAACAATGGGAAATAGCCGAAGCTCGATGACCATGTATATCTATAGACCGTGGTTTCTACCAATAAAAAGCCCTAAATTATGACTTCTTATGATCATGTAACAATGTATGACATTTCAGTGCGCAGGCTTTCTTTCTAAAAGTTGTTGCTTAGAAGTTGCTGTTTCAAAACTCGAGCTAAACTGTGACATTTTAGTTGTAGTAGATACTTTGCCCCGTCCATTGAGATCGCCTCCAGTTTTGAAACGCGGCTATATTAAATTTAAATATTAAATTACGTATAAATAATTCACAGACTAGTGAAACTAACGATTGAAACATGCATTGTAATCGATAAGACGCCGTCAGGAGAAAGTTGCAAAATTTTAAGTACTCAGGAAGTGGGCAAAATATTGATTACAAAATTAGCGCACAAACGCACAAACAAGTGAAGTTAAATAAAAGTATGTAAAAAAAATCTGGATTACGTTAGTCAATAATCATGTGGCATCGTGATGACGTCGTTTAACAACTCACCCTCTAATGTTGGCAGTTCTTTATATGGGCGTCATGCGAAAAATGGTTACACATTTTCTATATAGGGAAATCTCGTATTGCCAAGTCTCTCTAATGTAAGCGTATCTGGTCATTTCGTTTTTATATCGCATGAATCTCTCAATCCACTGTACGGGGAAGTTCATGAACAAATTTTAGCAAGAAAATACTGCTAAAATCTTTATAAATATTGAATATTCTCTATGAAATGTTTGTATCTCTTTTCAAAAAGTAAATGGAAAACTATTCATAATATATGTAGCTTAAAACAACATCGATCATATCTTCAAAAGAAAAAGTTCTTAAACTTATAAAGCTTATAAAAGTTGTAACACCGTTTTTAAATATCTCATTTGATAATAGCTTTTAGCAAACTATCAATGAAAAACTGAAACCGTACAAAAGGTGAAAAAAACGACATGCAACGAATATTTTAAAGATTAAAATCCACAATAAAAAATCAGGCAACTGAAATACCCATGACCAATATGATGTCATGCATTCGAGAATGGAGAGGAAAGCATAAACTTTTCTCTGGGAGGAATATAATTCTTCAAAATTGGAAAATCTACTCAAAATTTACTTGAAGGATAAAAAAAAAAATTAACAAAATTTTCATTATTAGTGTGTAAAATTAAACAAAATTTTCTTAAAAACAGTACTGTTATCTTCTTGGACCTATTCGTTTTTTATATTGGTATTAAATGTCAGGAAGAAGCAAATTATGATTACATTAACTAATCGAATACTAATCATATTTATTATTGTTATTATACAAGAGTATATGCTATTTAATATGATAAGGATTTGAAAAGAAACAATTTTTTAATATTACGAGCGATTTTTAAAAGCTATGCAGAATCTTCCTTTTAAAGTTATTAATATTTCATTTTACATTTTCTTAAAAGGAATCGATCACATCGGGCATACATGAATTCTTTAACAAAATGACATTTCACTAAAGCCGTGAAAAATCAAGTTTTTTTGTTAAAATGCAAAATATATAAATAGAAGTACTTTCAGTTTTAACCTATATGCTAATGTTTAGTGGTTACTAAGAAAAATAGTTGAATCAAATTTCAATATCAGTATAGAACGCAATAGTCACAGCCATCTTCTTAAATGAAAACACTTGGGAAAACAATTGAGGAAGAAGAAGGTAAGATTTCATGATTTTTGGTCACTTTTAGATTGCTTTTCTTTTGTATCTTCAGTATACCGTGTGCTATGAAATCAATATTCGAATACCATTAAGTTCAGGCTCTGAATGAAGTTGATTTTCAGACTTTAAACTGAGATTTGCCAAACTTGAAATGGGCAATTCTGCCTGATAATGACACTTGCATATGGTATCATGATTATTATTTTTTTACAAGTTTATATTAGATTTTTTTAAATTTTTTTTGTTATCTAAGCTACCTATAAATAATTGCTTTGCTCTCACGTAAGCCATACGTATTCAATGTTAAATTATACTTATTATTAGCGTTAAATCATTTTGACCCATTTTTAAAATAAGAAATACAATAATTGAAGAAATCTAATATATTAGAATTTATTTTGCTTAAATAACAAATTTTGTTTTATTTATGTAAAAAACACCATCATTAAATGAAGCTTTCAAAACTTTAAAACAAATTAATGAATTTCAAATTAGGATGCAAAATTTAGTAGTCTTCACTTTAAGAAAAAAAGAAGAAATTTTTTTTATACTTACTGTCGACGCAAAATAAGTTGGCACCTCGGCTATTCCATACTGAAAGTGCATGGGGGTCGTCGTATACGAGGAACTAACGTGTGACGGCCCTATTCTTATAAGAATATTATTATTATTCTTATTATTATTCAAGAAGATTATCATCAACATTTATTTTCTACGACGGCATGAACCTACGAATTTTATTTCACTTATCGAATCAGTTTCTTCAATCAACGTTTAATAGTAGAAGATTTAATATTTCTTCTATAAAATATATAGAATTTCGCAACTTTTAATAGAAGATCAGAAGCTATGATTTCTCCATTGGAATTTGACTTCAAATTACCGACTGATCATATCTAGTGACACGAAATAATTGTCACGGAGGATTTGTCAGGTCGAGTGGACTTATTCATATTCCTCTCCCTGAAGAGTGAGCCCTGATTGCTCAAATTCCATGCATTGGAGATCATTCTGACTGACCCGCCAATAAATAATCACCTTTCAGGGCCATGTGACTCTATCATTTTGCATCATCTCCCAAAAACTAGTCTACATCTTGTTTCAAGGTTCGAATTTCCTTCTCCCGCTTCAGGAGTGCCGATGTGCGAGAGAGGAGAAGAGACTTGCTGGTTATTCTGTTCTACACTTGCTGGATGACACATCCAAGAAACAGTCGACCTAGTTAGAGTGAAAGTCCTTTTCACAGCTTTTATCTATTGATACAGTATTTACAACCATGAAATGAATAAATGAATATTATTAGATATTATTATGATTTTTCTCAGAAAGAGTAAAAGTTAGTTCTCAACATCGCGGAGCCTACACCGGACCCCCCCCCCCCCCCGTCCAAGTCTTCACGTCGAAGCCAGATGATGATCGGGATAATGGGTATTATGCATTCGCTTGCTCCTCTTAAGCCTTGCATTGGTCGCCGCTATTAATTGTTAATTATATGTTTTAACATTCCAGTCTCTAAAGAACATAATTAATAATTATTAATTCAAGTCTCTACAGAAAATCATAATTCATCATCATAAAATTTATATTAATATGTTTAGTATCAAATAATTAATGAGTTCTCTTTTAAAAATAATATTCAAGTCTTTAAAGAAATTTATAAAAGAAATTAACTCATTCTTGAACATTAAAAATCCTTATAATTGAATTGAAAGAAGACATATTATAATGATCCCTTATCAAGAATACTTACTTAAATGTTAATTGAAATGTTAATGAAAAGGAATTAATTTAAAGTCTACATACAGGGTGATTTACATCGAATGTAAAATACTTAAAGGGGGTATTATAGAGGTTAAGATAAACACAAAACGTCCTATGAACATGGGTTCAAATATGAACGATAACTGAGATATAAACAGAAATAAAAATGCCGCCACCAAGATCAACAAGTTAATAACTCAGATTCTGTAAAGCCTAGAATAATGAAATTTGGAGGAATAACAGAGTACATAAGACTGTGTATACCTTTAAAATTTGATCTAATTCGAACCAGAAGTTTTCAAGTTACTCATTCAACATCATAATACGTGTTCACTTGTGAGTACTAACTAGCACTTGTCACAATTTTGACTGTGTAACTCAGAAACTTCTCGTTGGAATTCAATCAAATTTTAACGGTACACACAGTCTTATGTACCTTGTTATTCCCCCAAATTGCATTAATCTAGGCTTTACAGAACCTGAGTTATTAACTTGTTGTTCTTGGTGGCTTCATTTTTATTTCTGTTCATATCTCAGTTATCGTTCATATTTGAACCCATGTTCATAAGACGTTTTGTGTTTATCTTAACCTCTATAATACCCCCTTTAAGTATTTTACATTCGATGAAAATCACCCTGTATTTACTTTGGACTAAGAATCCTTAAATCTCCTTTAGAGATCTATATAATTGAAATGAAAGGATAATTAATATATTGAACTAATATTAATTGAAATTGTTTACATTCCTACCTGAGATCTTGTTTAATTCAGAGATGATTTCTTTCTAATACTTTTTAATTAAACTCTTTATTAGCTTTTATACAGTTTACACCATTTTGTACATTTGCTTATTATCTTGTTTATATTGTTAATAAGTGTTTCTTTTCTATAAATTGGAGTCCGTCTTATTAAGAAAAACAAACAAACTATTTAATTAAAAGCCTCAATGCCAACTTACATTGAGCCGAACCACCCACTCGTTCCCTATCCGAGAAACACGGAAGGAAAGTGTGTTCAGGGACCTTAAAATTGGTTTTAACTGAATTTATCGACATTTTCTAAATTTTAATAATGCTACTTAAAAGTTGAAGAAAAAAATGTGGTTCTCATTATTTGAAAAGGGGACGATAGGTTTGCAATGAATTCACGTTATTTTTCGATTTGAAAAGCAAAATAGAAGCCGCATTTTTCAACCTTTCTAGAACCTTTTCCCAAGGACGTGTGCTTATTTGTACCGCTACGCCGAAATTGGTAAAAATGGAAATTGAGACTTCATTTCTTAAATTTATATTCTGTAGCATGTAAAGACATAAAAATAATTTACAAAGACATTAAAAATTTACAAGAATATAATTATAAAGGGACTTAAAACTAATGAAATTTAAAAGATTACTTAATAACAAAGCTTCTAACAGTCCAAATCATCTCAAGTTTACTGTCCTGGCAATAATTTTCATACCTTGTAGAAACAGACTTCATTGTTGACTCGGCACTTGTTTAAAAGGTGACAGTATGAAATGATAACGATGAAAACTTTTGAATTTTGAAGGTCTTGAAGAATTTAAATTTTGAAATTAATTTCCGAAAAGCCTGGAAAGTTCACAGTATAAATTTTGAAGAAATGAAAATGCAGTCCAATAAATACCAATTATTTCATGATACTTAAAAATTAAGCATGCTCCATGATAACTTATAAATAAAAATTAAAATTAAAAATTAATTTTAATTTTTAATTTTTTACTTTTAATTCACTTAACAAGAAAACTAAGTAGTACATCAGTTCCTGGCACGTTGCTTAGCGATTCCAAACTTAAATTTTATTTAAAATTATGTGCTGTCGTCCATAGATATAATATTTTTATGTCTTTGTAAATTATATTTTATGTCTTTACATGCTACAGAATATGAATTTAAGATATGAAATCTCAATTTCCATTTTTACCAATTTTAGCGTAAATAGGTTAACAAAACAAAATTTCCCAAGTATCAGGTTGTTGCAAAAGTTTCTTCCGGTTCTAGAACCCGTGCCCAAGAAGGGGTCATTTTCCGAGGGGGGTGTTCATATGTTTTCAAACAAATTATTGCATTCGATTCCTGAATATCTTTGCTATATTACATCCAAGAGTCAACTTTCTGACTATACATCTGTGAGTGCCATCAACGGTCTGAAATGGACCTTTTACGCGAGCATATTCGAGGAATAATCTTCTACGAGTATTCTGGAAAGATTAGTGCTGCGCAATGTCACCGAAACATTTACCAACGTTTACGTGATGGCACTGTTAGTTTACGTACAATAGAAGAATGGTATCGGCGGTTCAGACGCGGAGATAGCACTCTTCAAGATGCACCTCCTCTGGTCGGCCAATCATGATTTCAGATGATGATCTACGCCAATCAATTGATGAAGATCACAATGTAACAACGAGGGAACTCGCAGAACAGTTAAAGGTTCACTTTTCAACCATTGCCCGGCATCTGCATGAGCTGAATCTGTCATTCAATAAAATGAGGTTTGAATAAAAATCCGGAAAAAACTTTTGCAACAACCTGATATAATTTTATGAAGCGGCCCCTGAAGCGAGAGGATAGGCTACCCAACAGTACTGTTCTGTATATTTTTGCAACACCCTGTACACTTTCGTTGCGTGTAAACAAACCTTGGAAGCATTGGCTTTGCGCGGAGGTGGTAGCGATCCGGAAGTGAAGAGTTCAAAGAGAAGAGACAAAATCGTTAATGGCGGTTGCCAAAGAATTGCAGTTAGAGCCCTGTTATAAAGTACAGAACCAAAATTTTGCTGTAAGCATCCATTAATATTATTTTAATTTAAAATTATAAAGCACCGCGATACATACCCCCTCACCAACGCATCACTCGACAGCCTTGCCCTCATCATGTATCACTCGACAGCCTTGCCCTCGTTTCGCATGATGCCAGCCCCGGAAACTTTAAGAAGTTTACCGAATTTATTAATAAAATGAAACAATAAATTAAGAAAACAGTTAATAATTTTTCCAATGAAAAATGGAAGGAAAAATTCTGCGACTTGGATTCGAACCAGGAACCTCGACCGTCATGGTCGACGCCTCTTACCAAGAAAATAGTTATTAATTACTATACAGATTTTATTTTTTACTGGAAGGCAATTAGCTAATTTTAATAATTTATTTTTAATAACTAAATTTGTTTAAAACCTTGAGAATTGTCGTCTGCTGCTACTTTCATGTGAAGCGGATTTGTGCTTATTGCTGAGTAATGGAAGAAAGAAGTTCAAACGCATTACTACACACGCACACAGCTTTGGCTATGGCTCTAACAACGGTGCCTTAGTATGGCTATGTGCTCAAATTTTTTTGTTTTCGCGGTTTATATTGAAAGAAACAAAATTTCGCATTTCTTACTTTGCAAGCATCAATAGTAACTTCAGGTGAGTAACATATTTCAATAAGGTGGGAATCTATTCGTGTACTTCCCTTGTTAGTATAAAGGTAAACTATGTCAGCCTTTTCTTATCGTTGCTAACATATATTTTATAATGATCTTTACCTTTATAGTTGTTACATTTGTAAAAGATAATCCAATCCAGTATTTTATATGCTCTCCATAGAATTTACAGTTCGTCAAACAATTGAAGGCTATAAGTCCTTTTTGGTCTAAGTGCCAAAAATCGTAAATGAAGATTTTTTCGAAAAAAGGGTCTATGTGTCATGCGTAAAGGAAAAGCTGAAGGACCTACCAATATGTGCCTATCTGTATGATACCATCATTGTAATATGTCGCTTAAATTTAATATTTTCAATAAAAACAAAGTTCAATTACACTGCTTGACAATTGCTAAGGAAGATGCGCATTCCGCTATTTAGGGGTGCTGGAAAATAATGCAGGATACGTCAAAACATTGGTTGCTACTCTGTTATTCGATTTGCATAATTTGAATAAAAGTCACGTGTCCAATGAGCTGTGGTTCAGTGAAAATCAGTAGCCGTAGAGTGTTAGGGCGAATACACGTGTAGGTGTTCTGCGAACATTACTGAAAATTTTCAGTCCCTCTATCACATGCCGGCCAGGTGGCCGAGAGGGCTAGGGCGTAGGCTTTCTAGTTCTCGAGTCCGCCTGGCTGTGGGTTCGAATCCCGCCGTAGGCATGGATATTTCTGTTTGTCCCGGGCTGCGTACAGATATAACTTATGTAAAAGGCACAAAATGACCATAGTAGTCGACGCCAAATTTCTAACCCCCCCCCCCCTCTATCACATATCATCTGCAGAATGCCGCAGAGACGTCATTTGAGTGATTTCGATCGTGGACGAGCTTGGGGTAGGGCAAAGTTTGACTGAAGTTGCGCAAGCAATTGGCGATGCGAAAAGTGTTGTTTCTCGTTTGAAAACTTCTGCTGCCACCAGAAGATCCGCTTTATGTATGCGAAGGAACACAACCGCTCGGGAGGACCGGAACATAGCCCTTTCAGCAAAAAGAGGAAGAAATCAGACACCCGCCCAGATAGCCGCAGATCTTGCCGCTGCTACAGGCACTCATGATTCTGCCAGAACCATTTCCCGTCGGTTGAATGGTGTTGGGCTGTAGGCACGGAAGCCTGTCAAGTACATTCCACTATCTCTGCTCCATCGACGGACGAGATTAGAGTGGTGTAACAAGCATCGTGCTTGGGGCTATCAGGAGTGGTGATGTTCTACGAGTCTCGGTTCACTATGCAGAGTGATTCTGGGCATCAACTGATCTGGCCTGAAAAAGGAACACGTTATCATCAAGAACACGTTCGGGAAGTGCAACGTTTTGGTCAAGGAGTCTTGGTGTGGGGGGGGGGGGGGGGGGCATGATGCATGATGCCACAACACCCCTTCACATCTTTGCAGGAGGGTCTGTTACAGCAGCACGGTATTGCAGGGAGATTCTTCTGGATCAAGCTCGTCTTTTCCGTCGAGCAGTTGGCCCAGACTTTGTGTTCATGGTCGACAATGCCTCCACACAGAGAGACCATGGTATCGGATGTTCTTGAGTGAAGATATCAAGCGTTTGCAGTGCCGCATACTCCCCGGACCACAATCCCATAGAACATGTCTGAGGCGCTCTTGGTAACGTGTGGCACAAAGGACGCCGCAGGAATTGACAACTGCATTACAGGAAGAATGGGATAAGACCCCGACTGCTCTTCTCAACAGTCTGGTGGGAAGCATGCCAAGCAGATGCAAAACATGCATTGCGGTTCGAGGATGCAATACTCACTACTAATGGTCTCGTAGGTGTAATTAAGAGTTGCATTTATATGAATTGCGTTATTGTTCTTTTTGGTGTGTCACATATTGATATCTTAAAAATGTATTTAGTGTTACTTTTAACTGATTGGTCTTTTTAGTGCGGCACATATTTGCTATCTCATAAATGCATTTAGTGGTACATTTAATTGAACGAGCTTAACGATTTAACTAATTGAATTTACCTCATTTTCTTTATTTAGTCTATTAAGTCCATAGACCTAAGCATTTATTTATTATTTTCGACTCATTGCATATATCTTTGGTTAATAAACATTTACAATTTATTTATATCGCCTTCTGTCAACGTGTCCTTCATTCCACTGCGCACTAGTTGCTCACTAGTTACACGTTACACTTTCAATGTCTTGATAAACAATCTGCTTGCCTATTTACACTAGTCCGGCTCTTGAACAACTTCAGCGCGAATTCATAAATAATTTGCCTACAAACATCAGGTGGTTATAATTATCTGACCACTCAGATTAAACACTTCCTAAAATAGATCTCACTACACAATTGTACAAAGCTTTAACATAACAAATATCACTGATATCAGCGTCGATCAGTCGTCTATAGTTAGACCAGTCTGTCAGTAAAGGTTCACATTCGTTAAAAAGTTACATTTCAAAAAATTGCAGAAACGCCTGCTCTCCTAGAACTTATAATAACCATATTTTTGATTGTTTTATATTTGTTCTACACACCATGAAATCTTTCACCCAGGACTGATGAACGCGATGAAGCTAAGATATCACACTTCTGTTACGTGGGTGCTTCAAGTCCTTCTCAAAACAAAATCTATCACAAACATTAGGCTACACGAATATCTAAATTCATTGTTTATGAATATTGAAGGAAATATGACTTCCGTGTCCAAACTGTCGCATATACAGAATGAGGCAGTTATCTTGAGACAACTAAATATCTCGGAAACTAAACATAGTACGAAAAAATGTCCAAAATCAAAAGTGAATTATTTCGAGGGAGAAATTCATTAATTAAAAAATTACTCCCCCCCCCCCTTATGAGGGGAATTGGGGGTAGGGGATAACTTCGAAATCTTAAATAGGAACCTCTATTTTTAATGGTATATTCAGATTGTACACAATATTCGAGAAATGTTTTATTCTTGGTGTTTTTTTCAATTGATCCAATCGTTTAGGAAATAGAGGCCCTGAAAGTGTTGAACTTTTAAAGTTTGAACCCAATTTTATCGATGAAGACAAAGAGATAGAGAGTGGGTCTTACAGACATTTTTATTTTTTTTTTAATTTTTTTTTATTTTCTAGAAATTCAGACAGTGGGATTCTTAAACTATATATTGACCACTTTTTATAGAAATGGGCTAAACCTTTTTATAGAAATTAATTTTTTTTTTTGAAAAAATGAAGAAATGGCAGAAACATTCATTTCAAAGCTCCAAATACAATATAAACGTCATGAAGAGCTTCCTCTTATTGAAAAATATAATTTTCTTTTTGACGTAGAACACGTCTTATGTTTCGATACTGGGATGCCACGCTTAAATCGTGAATGTCACGAAGAGTGTTGATCACGAAAACCTTAATAACGTCAAAACTAATAATGATAGAAAAATGAATGATATTGCATTCGATAGTATACAGGGTGTTTTTGAATTGAGTACAGATTTTTTGGGAGATGATAGAAGAGGTCCTTAGAAGTATTTTTTGTCATATAAACATGGGGTCCCCGCAGCTGCGTTTACTTACAATACTGCATTGAACAATCAAATGACACCGGGACGCAGTGTGCGCTGATAGGCCTAGATTATTTTATTTTTAACAATTAACACAAGCATTCTACTGTAATAAATTTTAAAGTAATTGTTTGCAAAGAAATTTCAAGGTGCACGTGCTGCGTTGTTGAAAAGTCTTAGGACAAACTTCGTCAAGGAGATTCCATGGTATCCAACTCCTTTGTAAAATACGATTAGTCCATATGTAAATGAAGTAATCGCATTCTGGGAAAGCACTAGGTAAAGATTTGTTTTAAAAAGTTCACTTGATGTACTTTTTACATGTGTAATCTAGGCCTATCAACGCACACTGCGTCCCGGTGTCATTTAATTGTTCAATGCAGTATTGTAAGTAAACGGAGCTGCGAGGACCCCATGTTCATATGACAAAAAATACTTCTAAGGACCTCTTCTATCATCTCCTAAAAAATCTGTACTCAATTCAAAAACACCCTGTATATGTCGCAGACACATAGCGTAATTGGACACTTCGTGAAATGTCCAGACACTTCGCGAAATGTCCAGTTGCATTGGACTCGTACTGTAATTAGGTAGGATTATAGTATCTGTCTGGACACTTCGCGGAGTGTCTAGACGCTTCATGAAGTGTCTACAGCAGGTCAAACCGATACAGTAACGAGGTCAAATCCCCTGCAGGAAAATTTTAGCTATCGCAATGACAAAAAACTGTTTTAATATTTGCCATGATTGCCATGAAATGATTATTCAAAGAAATTGAAGCAAAAAGAAGGAAGCATAAACAATTTATGGTGAATATTATAAGATAATGTTGAATATGAATTCTAAAAAAGTAATAAAATGCATAAAAGGAAACAAAAATTTCATTTTTCTTTATTTAATATTTATTTTCCCCGTTTACGCCACCAAATGAGCGTATAACAGCAATCGAGATTTAGAAATTGCCCACGTTGGCGATAAGAGATTGTATACTTTTAGCAATTCCAAAGGTTTAAAGGGAGCCAGTCGATCCACAAAATCTCGTGTTGTGACCACTGAAAAAAATGGTTTAAATCAAATAGGATGCAAAAATGGAATTGTAAAAGGTTGGTTCGGAATCAAGGATATCAATAAGGCTGATTTAACTTTTTTAAACGAAAAGGAAATTGACTTTACGAAGGAATTGACATTGCGAGAAGCTGTTAAACAAAGTTACGGAGGGCAAGGATACTTTAAGTGTTCTTGCAAATCGTTTAAACAATATTGCTCATAAAAAGATATATATGTTAAAAGGACGGTAGGCAATGCAATAGTAGATGCCAAGGTAGTATGCCGTGCCTTAATAATGAAAGACTTTTAATTAATTTTATTTATTTATTTATTTATTTATTTATTTATTTATTTATTTGAAATTATAGCATCCCAGAGGGGTAAGGGGTACAAGGAACATAAATCGCAATTACAATTGATTGTTTTTTACATATTGGTTAAGTAACTTCTTAACATGGATCTTATGGTTACTACAGTTTGGCAGTTTACAGTTTAATATTGTTGCTCTTGTTTCATATGGAAGGAGGTTCCAGTCTTCGATAATGTTATAAGGAAAGGCCTTCTTTAGTGTTGACGGGAGGATATTGGGAGGTTCCAATTTAAATTTACGGGTTACTCGGGTGTTACAGTTATTATTTATCCATTGAGAAATAAAGTGGGCCGGGTGGTGAGGATCATACAAGGCCCTTTATTGTTCTTTGAACTTGGCCAATTGTATTAGACCAGGAAGAGTTAATATGTCATTAACTTTGCATGATGGGGTAACGGAAGTGTAGCGGGGAATTGAATAAGCCACTCGTAGTATTGAGTTGTATGCAACCTTTATCCTCGTTAATAAGAATTTGGAGGCAGAGGACCATAAAATAAGTGCATAATTTAGTTTAGAAATCACCAAACTCTTTATTATTATGTTGATGTCTCTGCTATTTTTAGGCGCTTGACAAGATATCTAAGGCGGTTCAGTTGCATGACAAGATCTTCAATGCAGGGTTTAAAGGATAACTTGTTGTCAAATAATACGCCTAGGATTTTCTGGGCATCGTAATGCTTAGTGTTGCTGTTGGTGATTTTAAGTAAACGGGCCTTGGATTCATTAAGTGTCATCCCATTGTTGGCATACCATTGCTTAAGTAAGGAGAGATCATGATGGATGTTTTTAATGGCTTCACCAGGAGTTTCATCGGAATCTGCTGTGTACAGGATATTGTCGTCGACATAAGCACAGATATCACTTTTAAGAGGTAAATTAAACAATGGGCTGGTTGCCACTGCATAGAAGGTAATACTACGCTCGTAGAAGTAGAGCCCTGCATTACTCCTCGTTCCGATCGGTGAGACATTATCTTTGGGGCCAATCATGTAATTGTATCGGTTTGAGAATAAGCCTTTAATCAGGGAGAGTATCGGTTCTTCAATGCCTAAAGCCTTTAGCTGTTCAATCAATTGTTCTCTAGAAACACTGTCGAAGGCCTTCGACAGATCAGTAAGAGCGATAAGGAGATTCTGTTTCCGAATGAGGGCGTTCGATGCACTTAGTTGATTTTTTTAATAGTATTTATGAGATTGGGATATTGGGTCGTACACCGTATTGCTTTTTCGGGATGACTGACCAAAGGTGGTCAACAGTATCTGCGAACAAGATTTTTTCGCTTATTTTGTCTAGGGTAGGCAGTATGCTTATAGGTCTATAGTTTTTGATATTCGAACCGGGGTCAGATTTATAGATGGGGACGATTTTGATATTACGAGGGGCGATTGATAAATAAGGTCTCCATGGCTGTAACTTTTTTATTTGTTAACCGATTTTCAAAATTCTTTTTGTATCTTATACTCACATATCTTATACTCTATGTAATGCACTATTCACTTTTCGATATAGTCCCCATCCCTTTCCACGCATTGCGCCAACGCGTGACCACTCGGGTAAACCCGTTGAAGAAGAATTTCGGGGTTGTTGTCGACACCAGGATTTAATGGCAGCTTTGGACCCTCTTCTGGGGTACGATAACGTCCGCCCGCACACGAGTCATCACACGCCAGAGGCATTGCAGCGCCTACAGTTCAAAGATGAAAAATTGCAGTTCAAAAATGAAAGACATTGCACATTGCGACTTTCACCAATTCCCAAAGAAGAAAGAGCCCTTTAAGGGACATGAGTTCGTTCTGACGGCGAGGTAAACGCTGCCATTCAATCCTGGTGTCGACAACAACTCCGGAATTCCTCTCCGACGGGTTCACCCAACTAGTCACGCGTTGGCGCAATGCTTGGAAAGGAATGGGGACTATGTCGAAAAGTGAATAGTGCATTACATAGAGGACAAATGTGAGTATAAGATACAAAAAGAATTTTGAAAATCGGTTAACAAATAAAAACGTTACAGCCATGGAGACCTTATTTATCAATCGCCCCTCGTATATGTTTCATCCACAAATACTGTTTTGTAAATCAACCCAAATTCATTTTGTTTAGAATGAAAATAAATATTAAATAAAGAAAAATGAAATTTGTGTTTCCTTTTATCCATTTTATTACTTTTTTAGAATTCATAATCAATATTATCTTATAATATTCACCATAAATTGTTTAAGCTTCCTTCTTCTTGCTTCAATTTCTTTGAATAATCATTTCAGTTTCCTTTTATTAAATTCTTCATATAGAATTTTGTTTTTGAGATTGTCATCTATTTCACAAGGTAAAACCGAATATATTACAAGAAATTAATACCATAACCATTCAAAAAGTTTTACCTTGCATTAATACTTATTTATACAATTACATTTTTCTAATTTTATAAAAACTAAAATAATCATTGCAAAAAATCGTTGAAATTTATGACTAATAACTAAACCATTTTCTTGAAAATAAAATATAAAATAAATTCTTATAAAAAATTTTAAATTATAATATGGCAAATATTAAAACAGTTTTTTGTCATTGCGATAGCTAAAATTTTCCTGCACGGGATTTGACCTCGTTACTGTATCGGTCTGACCTGCCGTAGACACTTCATGAAGCGTCTAGACCCTTCGCGAAGTGTCCAATTACGCTATGTGTCTGCGACATATAGATTTTCATGGGACTTTTTTTTTTCCTCACGTCGGCTTTTTTTTTACTCACCCTGTATGCAGGGTGATTCATTTAAATCGTACCAGGCAAATATCTCAGAACGGAAACTAAGCATTATACGAAAAAATGTCCAAAATCAAAAATGAATTAATTCGCGGGGAAAATTCATTAGCCAAAAAATTATCCCCATTAGTTGGTGTGCATTGAAAATATTGGATTATTGAAATTCTTACTACGGATTCTTAAAGATCAGTAAACAGAAGGATAGGAATGTCTGCAAGACCCAATCTCTATCTCGTTGTTTTCATCAATAAATTTGGGTTCAGAACTTAAAAAGTTCCACACTTTCAGGGTCTTTATCTTCTAAACGATTAGATCAATTGAAAAACCACCAAGAATAAATCATTTCTCGAATATCGTGTACAATTTGAATATACCATTAGAATAGGGGTTCCTATTTAAGATTTCTAAGTTACTCCCCCCCAACAGCCCCCCCAACAAGAACAAGCGGGGTGGGGGGATTTTTTTGGCTAATGAATTTCCTCCGCGAAATAATGCACTTTTGATTTTGGACATTTTTTGTACAATGCTTAGTTTCAGAGATATTTGCCTGGTACGATTTAAATTGGATACCCTGCATATTCAATTTTTTTTTCCTGATTCTATGTACCTTTAACTATTTTTCGACATAGTTTCCAAGTTTATTTAATCATTTCTCATAGCGGTCAACGTACTTCCGCAGGATCACTTCATCCCGGAACATTTGATAGCCAATGGACGCGAGGTCCGGACAGTAAGGCGGGTGGTCAAGTTGTTCCAAACTAATCAGATCTTTTGTTTTTGAACAACTTGACCACCCGCAATACAGTCCGGACCTCGCGTCCAGTGGCTACCACTTGTTCCGGGATCTAAAGAAGATTATCGGCAGCCTGCATTTTAGCGACGATGAACAAGTGAAAACTGCGTGACTTTCTCCATTGGCGACAGCTTCTATGAAGTGATCAAGCGGAAGTATATTGACCGCTGTGACAAGTCCTTAAATAAACTTGGAAACTATGTGGAACAGTAGTTAAAGGTACATAGAATCTTTGAAAATATATTTGAAAAATAGTTTTGTTTTTATGACCTTTCCGAATAACCCTAGTACTTTCCAAATGCTGAATTTGCGATATCCTGGTGACATAACGCAGATAACAATCTACAGTTTCTCCCGCTCACGCGAACATCTAGAATTTTGTCGTTTCAGTAACCACTGAGCAGACTCCAGCATGGGGAACGCTAGGGATTTACTATGTTTTCGATGGTAACAAGCTCGGGTTATATTTTTAAAATTACAAGAAATTTTACGAGAAATAACACTGGGCAACAAAAATTATTTTTTGTCAGC
Organism: Rhysida immarginata; assembly: GCA_023313115.1. Classification (NCBI taxonomy): domain Eukaryota; kingdom Metazoa; phylum Arthropoda; class Chilopoda; order Scolopendromorpha; family Scolopendridae; genus Rhysida; species Rhysida immarginata. Next base: position 17,881 of record JAHWFO010109527.1, read on the forward strand.
TACTTTGACAAATGTAGGTGTTCTAGACTAATTTGAGTGTGCTGATTCCAAATCCGAACTCCATATATCTCTTTTATGTCAGAATGTAAAGTCATCTGGACTTTTTACCGCTGGACTTAGGGGCTGTTGGTGACGAACATGATGAAATATTTCACCTAGAATTTTTTTTAATGGACACAAGATACCAAAGCCGTTTCGGTCCAAATATGGTGGGTGACATTTGCTGGTTTCTGAACAGGGAAACTAATGCTATGCACAAACGACAGAGCAAATATTTAAAATATTTTTGAATAAATGCTTTATCTTCATCTACTGCATGGAAATATTGTTATGAAATTTAAGCTATATTTAATATCACTTTAAATGTTTAAGTAAAATGCTATTGTTTAGTTTTCATTTGTCATAATAGTGCTTAAGTTCCAGTCTAATAACGTCAAATTTAAACAGTGATAGTTTATATAACTCGAGTTCCTGACATGATAATGAAAATTGGAGTTCAGATTTGGAATTAGCGTACACAAATTAGTCTAGAACACCTATATTTCCCCCAGTAGAAAAAATGTCGTTGATCATTGTAATACATTTCTCATATTCTGATATTTTTGCAAAGAAATTCATTACCATTTTACAGACTCATCCTGATAATCTTTTTAATATTTATTTGCTTTACTTTTCTATAAATTATCTTTTTGTTTTCAGGATAAATACTCTCATAGGAACTGCTGTTACCCAAGAAACTCATTCAATATGGATAGCTCAGAAAATAATGAAACAGGGGATTTTTTTGAGAAAAGAGTTAGAAGCATAGTTGTTGAAGAGTTACAAAGAGAAAAGTTAACCACTGAAAGCTTTCATCTGGGAATATTAATTAACAAGACAATACATCCCGCACGCCGTCTTTTGTGCGCCATAACGTTACTCGGCTGCATTTCAGTTTGTTTCTATCAATGCTATGATAGAGTTAACTATTACCTTTCTGAACCAGTTGAAGTTATCACTTATCTTGGAACTAAAGACTTTCCGGTGGACAAAATACCTAACATAACAATTTGTGCACAAGGTTCTCTTCTTGTTAATAATATAAGGAAGGAGTATGGGTTATGCAGAATTGATAAAGATGATTTATTCAGAAAGGCTTTTCCTAAATATGGACTACTTGAGTATAATAATATAACTGGTGCAATAAAATTTGAATATCAAGTAAGTATCATTGGCGGCAATATCTGATAAATTGAAAATACACAAATTTATTATTCAGATCCTGTCAATATACACTATATAATCAAAACTTTTGAGACACCCCTCATAACTCATGGAATGTGCCAAATGCCATGTAACAATGACATGTAAATTATTTAAAGAGCATCACTTATTCGGACACTTATCTGCTTTATTTATATGGGTCGTTCAAAAGAGCTCACGGAATTCCAGCGTGGATCCATCATAGAATACAACAAGTTAGCGCGTGAGATTTCCACCATTCTACAAATACCCCGTACAATTATAGGCAATGTGATTGCGAAATGAAAGACCCATAGAGCAACACCAATCCAACCACGAATTGGCAGACCCAAGAAATTGACAGACAGAGATCGTCAAATTCTTGCACGTGTGACCCAGAGCAATCGAAGTTCTTCTACTAAAATGACTGCTACAGAGTTCAGAAATTCTGGTTTCTGTGTTGATAGCACAATCACCTTTCGTCAGAAACTCCATCCCCTGGATTTCTACGGTGGTGCAGCTTCTCACAGAAATTGGAGCATGGAACAATGTAAACCTGTGATATGGATTGATGAATCCGGTACACACTTAACCAATCAGATGGACGAAGTTTAGTTTGACGGAAGCCTGGAGAACGTTTTCTATATGAGTGCCCAGTGTGAATTGTACGAGGTTGCATCATGGTACGGGGCTCTTTTTTATGGTTCGGACTGGAGCAGCTTGCTCCATGTTAAAGGGACGATGAGTGCTGCTGCTTATAGAGACATGTTGGACAACTGTGCACTACTAAATTTATGGGACCCGTTCGGGGATAGGCCCTTTCTGTATCAACATGATAATGCTCCTTGACATAAAGCAAATTCTCCACAGTACTATAGCTCGGGACAGGTTAACCTTGCAATGAAGGTACATTTCATTCCAAAAGCGTTTTCACTTGCTTGGCAGGAGTTGAGCTAAGCGAAGTTGATCGGTTATAAAGTCTAGTAGTTTGAACGAACATCGTAGAAGATTAAAACGGACTTGGCTGTCCAGAGTGGAAATAGGGATGAGGTTTATGACTGGTGTGAGCGAATTACAGCACTTTTAACTGAAAAGATTATTCGCTCCTTTTTATTTCAGTAAGATCGACTTTGCAGATGAAATATTTATCGCGCCTATTAAAAACAAAGCAATAAATATTTAAGAATATCTCAAGAATGTTCGATGAGGGTTTATCCTACGTAAAACATCAGATGTTTAAATTATTGATGAAAATAGGAACGAAAACTCTACAGGCTAAATTCGAACCGGGAACCTTCAAAGAGCTGAAATTTCCCGGTTCGAATCCAAGCTGTGGAATTTTCTTTCTTAGTTTCATCAATAAATATTTAGTTCATTTATTTATTTTTTCTCTTGATTTTTTCAATTGATATTTTTACTTATTACTTTTTAAATTCTGTAATATTTTGATACCGAAATTGTTCATGCCGCCATATATTATGCGTATATTTTATAAGAAAAAGAAAGCCATTCCGATATACCGTATAATAAACAGCACATTGTATACTGCATAAATATATGCTTTTTTCATACAGGGTGAGTTTTTTAAAAGTGGCCCGGCGCGAAATACAGCTAAGTAACTTTTCAAATGACTTGTCATTCATGTGATATTGCGCAGTTGAGAGAGTGACATTGGTGTGCATGGTAGTCGTTTGTGCGAAGTGGCGAAAATGGTGTTATCTCTGCAACAGCGCATTTTTGTGGTAGAGCACTATGCACGGCATGGGTCATGGAAACAGTGTGCAGATGATGTTAAAATTAATTTTCAAGTTGGTGCTGTGCCTGGAAAACCTACTGCTAAGAGTGCAATGCAAAACTTAATAGCGAAATGGCATGCAACGGGATCAGTACTAAATGCAAAGAAAGTGCGCAAAAGGACAGTTCATATGAGAGCAATCATTGCTGCTGCTGAAGAATACATGCTACGCATTCCCAAAACGTCATCACGGCGGCTGTCTCAGCAACTGGGTTTGTCTCAGTCAAGTGCAATGAAGATCATGAAACAGGATTTACACTTACACCCCTTCAAAGTGACCACTGTGCATCAGTTGCATGATGTGGACAAGCCGGTCAGGGTTCAGTTTTGTAAATGGTTCCTCAGCACCATTACTCCGGAGGTTGTGTTCATCTCAGCGTGGTTCCATCTCTCCAATGCTTACTTTCAGCAAGATGGTGCAACAGTCCATTCTGCACAAGCAACACTTGCCCGTATCTAGGAAGTATTCCCACCCTACCATGTGATTAGTCGAGGAACAGAACACCCTTGGCCATCACGGTCTCCAAATCTATCGATCAGCAATTTCTTCCTCTGGGGTGCACTGAAAGGTGTGATTTACCAGAATAATCCGCGCACAGTCGCCGACCTTCAACAAAACGTCCAGACAGTCATTCAGACCATTCCAGCGGAAACCCTTGCTCGTGCCTTCAGGAACATGTAGACACGCCTTCATCTTCCAGCACCTACTATAGGTTATTTGCACTGATCTTTGATCATTGTTATCTCTTTTCATGCTCATTTTTACACGCAGTTCTCAGGGCCACTTTTAAAAAACTCACCCTGTATATAAGATACTGTAGTGTTATTCATAATATTTTCCCGTCATGGATGAGAATACAATTTTTTTGCCAATACGTTATTTTTAAGCATAATCCCAGAAGATATGGTATTTCATTTCAAAAGACTGGTAGCTATTCCCTATGAAATACCATAATAAATTTATATATTATATATTATTATTTTATTAAATGTGCAGAAAACTTAATGTTAATTTTCTACTACTGATTATTTCATGAAACAACATCTGATTTAATTCGTGTATTCGCCATTATATTGTTGAGCGTGCTTTGCCAACTTATCGCTTATCCTCGTGTAGTTTTCACGTTATTATACAGCATTTCTGCTAAAATAATAATAATAAACATTGATATATTAATAATATACAAAACCTTTCCTAATGAAGGCTCCAAATCAAATTTCAATTAAAACAGTTTGACGTCACCCATTATGCCTACTTATCCCTGTTGCTAAGAAACAATAAATGCCATTGTCCAACGTGGTTCGAACTCGACTTTTTGCCTGGAGCGATTAATCTCACTGATTTAATGTAATGCAAGGAATCCGAACATATTTCACCTAAGTGAAAACGCTTTTGGAATGAATTGTACAAGTACAGTGCGAGATCTTTGTATCAGTGCGCTGAGTAATTAAGGTTGGTTGGTTGGTTTATTAGAATTTTTGGCGTCGACTACTAAGGTCATTTTGCGCCTTTTACACAAGTTATATCTGTACGCAGCCCAGGACAAACACAAACATCCATGCCCACGGCGGGATTCGAACCCACGACCAGGCGGACTCGAGAACTAGAAAGCCTACGCCCTAGCCCTCTCGGCCACCTGGCCGGCGAGTAATTAAGGAAGATGGGCGTAGATAATAAGAAAAACTTACTCCAGAGACAGGACAATTGCTTGCTATAGAAATATTTGGATATTGTTCACGCAATCTTACGTAAACATTAAAACTTATTGCTTCATTTGAGTTGTTGAAGGCGTACGACTTGAATAGCGATGACGTGGCAGCCATGATAACAATTAGTTCCGAAAAGGTGGAAACGCATGCATTATAAAATTAAAAGTATGAAAACCCTGACAAGTGATGTATTAAGTTTTTAAAATATGAAGAGTAAATAATAGTAAGTAACAATTTTAATCGGATATTTTTAAAAAATGCTAGGGATTATATTTTAGTCGCGCATGAACAGAGGTGTATCGCTGCCCGTACTTGATTCTTCATTGCAAGGTTAACCTGTCCCGAACTATAGTTTCAAGACAATAGGGTTGAAGAAATGGATTGGGCTGCCCAGAGCCCTGATCTCAATCTCACCGAACACTTGTAGGATGAATAGGAAAGTCGACTACGAGCCAGACCAAGCCGTCCTTCATCTGTAGCTGATCTAACCAGCGCTCTGAGGCAGGAATGGGGAAAATTCCAGTTTCTTATTAAAATAGAATCTGGTGAAAAAGCTTCCTCGGAGAGTGGAAGCAAAAGCGAGTACCATCGTTTAGAAATTCCTGTTATCTGAAGACTGCGACGCAGAATTGATGGTGTCCCTAAACTTTTGGTTACATAGTGTATCTTCGCTATTGATCTGCGAACCAGTTTTGATGAATATACATATTTTAGTATTTTGTTAATCATACATTAATTCAGTATTATTAACTCACATTTAACTATCAAATTTTAAATGCAAATTTGATGCTTTTTCTAATTTCTCTAATGTGAAGTTCTTTGAATGAACTAACACTTTATTTTTATACAGTAATTGATTAATATATTTCCCATGTGATATGACATAAGTTATTTGTACACTGAGTGAGCATATTATTATGACCACCTGACATGTTTATGCAAATGCGCGCACGGACGTCGCCACAATGTTGCTAGCGGGCCGGACCAATATCAAAACGGAAGCTGAGTGTCGTCGACAACAGTAGACGTGTTCCATTCTTCAATTACGGGTAAACGATGCGATTTAAAGCCTTCGAACGCGGAATGATTGTAGGTGCGAGTATCAGCGAAACAGCAGCATTGGTGGGATGCTCAAGATCAGCCGTCGTTAAAGTATTTAAAGACTGGACGGTTAGCCGGAAGACGGGGTCTGAACGTTCGCGTTGTGGCCGCCCGCGGATGGCTGATGATCGGACGGAACAGAGACTGTCACGACTGGTAAAGGATAACAGAAGGGCAACTGTGCATCAAATCACTGCTGACCTTAATCAGGGGTCCTCCAAAACGGTCTATGAATGCACTGTCCGCCGCACACTGCATGCAATGGGATACGGAAGCCGAAGACCTGTCCGCACACCTTTGCTGTCTGCAGCCAACAAGCGGAAACGACTCCAATTTGCTCAGGAGCACAAGGACTGGACTATCGAGCAGTGGAAACAAATCATATGGTCTAAAGGCGGGTTCACATAGCTTGCGAGAACCGAAAAAATACGAGCGAGATTGGAAAGCGAAAGAATTTTATCGCAGTCGCTATCATAAACGCCTCGCTGGTATAAGCGAGAACCGAAAATTTCAAAGGCGAGAGCGGAAAAACAGTTTCTCGCTCCGATCAAATCCAGTTTGATGCTTTACGCTCTAGCAGGAGTTCTCGCAAGAAATCGACATATACCGCAGCAACAAATTTATTAGTAGTCATCTCGCTCGAAGTGAATTCCAAAAACTCATGGCATGCAGTTTCAACACTTCTTTTTGGAACGAATCCATGTTGGAAAGGCGAGATTAGGGTATTATCAAAAACGTATTGGGATAGTCGAAAATAGTATAGTTTCTCGAATATTTTTGCAAAAGTAGAAGGAGCAGAGATTGGCCGATAATTTGAGAAACGCTTAGGATTCCCTCTTTTAGATATAGGGGTGACTCTTGCGATTTTTAAGACATCTGGGAAAATACCTGTAATTAGTGAGTGGTTAAATAAGAAAGCTAATGGTTCGGCTAATTCACGATGTAAACAGATTATTGTATCAGAAGACAGGCCAAGAGGGTCAAGGACCGATGAAGACTTTAAAGAAAGTATTACTTTATCCACCTCCTCAGAAGTAGTAGGGGCTGCAAAGAAACTCGAAACCATATTAGAGAAAATAATATCATTTCGCGTACTTTCAAGGTCAGTTGATGCAGAATTACATGGTAATAGGGATTGCAGAAAAGTAATCAGATTGTAACTCGTGACCTGGTCAAACTGTCTGAATTTTTATTAATTTCCACTTATCTTCGCAAGAGTGGAGACGAGCAAACAATCTTTCGAAGTAGACTGATTTAGCCTCCCTTATCTACAATTTTACAGCATTTGAATACGATTTAAATCTTTTAATATTATCCGGAGAAGGGGCTCGACTGCAGCACGAATAGTGGGGGTGATCCAGGGCTTTCGTGAATTAATAATAGTTGTCATTAGATTCACGACTAAGATTAGGTGGGATTATCGAATTTGAATCAATGGAACCAGTTTTAGGTTTTCAAAAGCAATTCAAAAATTTTGGAATTATATTTCAGACTAGCAAAGGTACCCGGCGTTGCCCGGGATAATTACACTTGGATGTAAACAGAACAATCTCAAAAAATAAAATTAAATTTTGTAATATCTTAAAAATAAACACATGAAAATGCTTAGAATTAATACAGTAAAAATTCTTAATGAAAATTCGAAAAAAATCTTTTTAAAGGCTCACAATGGCTGGACCTCTCCAATAATTTCTTACTCACGTAATCTTACCTCAGATGTATACTTAGTGTTGTTGCAATTTCCACTCTTCTCTCGATGTGTTGAAGCAAAACTTGGCCA
>JAHWFO010109531.1:0-21149 GCA_023313115.1 Rhysida immarginata
CTTCGTCGCGTCAGGAAACAACATGGAATACACTCACCAAATTGCAATCGGCGCTCTTTATGTCCTTCAACCTAACACGCTCAAGATCTAGGCATCGGCGGCCCAGCCGCGGGAACGTAACAACAGAAAAATTAACGTAACAACAACACTGTCAGAAATAACAACTATTTAAAACAACAAACACTAGAGGATGCTTTAATCCATTCGATAATGTTGAGAAATTTTATCAAGGCTTTTCAATGCACTTGCAAAGGGAATCATACCCTCGTGGCTGATATTTTCTTTACAGAGCATACAAGCATGCTCCCTACTCAGCCTTGCCCAGCATAAAAAAACCCACTTCCTTTGCATCTCAGAAGAATTTTTAAAACAACGCAACGACGAGAGGCCCTTCCGTGGGCACTACCTTGACGTGGTGGAAGGGCTTGAATACTTCAGTGAGGCTAAGGGCTATGCTGGATCGGGTCACACAGGCCAGACAGACCTTAGCAGAGAGGCCAGACTAAAAGTTCTCGGTTGGATGTGGACCATGCCAAAGGGACTGGGGATCGCAGTGGTGGCATGTTTTTGATATGGCCTCCATTGCGACCAGTACGTCCACCTGCGTGTTTGCCGTGCGCAGCGACCCTACTTCTGGGGAAAGGGGGATCCTGGTGGTTGAGGGAAGGCTTACCGGAACAACACACAACTTTGGCCCCTGCTTCTCTGAATGATTGGTGTTCAGGATGAGCCCGCCCAGATCAATCGGGTGGTCGTCGCTCTTTGGAGCTTCGGCCTTATGGTTATGCGCTGCCTATATCCCCCTCGTATTCCTGGTGCCAATGTGCATCCTCTTGTTGGGCTCGGTGATGGGTGGGGAGCGAGAGAGGTGAAATTAAATTTCTTTTGAAAAACAATAACCCAAAGCAGAATAACCAAAAAAAAAATAACAATCGTGAAGAGAGATCGAATCGAAGATTGCCACAGAATCCGAAGTTTTTGGAGATGGTCTTGAGGTCATATACACTGTCATGTGAAGCCCTTTATCCCTAACTTGTTGCGATGTTTCCAATGTCAGAAGTACGGCCACACGAGAACACACTGTCATTTTAATGTAGTTTGTTGCATTTGTGGCCTGCCCGGATATGAGATGGAAGCTTGTTCAGACGAGTTCTGGTGTTGTAATTGTAAGGGAGCGCATTCTGCCCTTTAACGAGACTGTCCTTTTGGCGGAAGGAAAAGAAAATCCAAAGTTTTGTCTTTTCCGGAAGCATGTAAGCAGGTAGAACAGAATGAAGTCCGTAACTATGCAGCAGTGGTTAGGAGTCGTCCTTCTGTTAAGTCAGTTGGAAGAATGACTGATTTGCGTATTGCAGACTTTTCCTGTGGAACTTCCACCTCCACAGAATCATCTGCTAGCATTAGTCGGACTTCGAAATCGATATCACCACCAGGAACTCCTCCAAAAACTGCGGAAAGGGATGGGAAAAAACGCTCATCAGAGGTGTTACCTTCCTCTGACTCCTCCAAAAAATGTGTAGTAGAAACTACGAGGGGCGATTGATAAATAAGGTCTCCATGGCTGTAACTTTATTTGTTAGCCGATTTTCAAAATTCTTTTTGTATCTTATACTCACATTTGTCTTCTATGTAATGCATAATTGACTTTTCGACATAGTCCCCATCCCTTTCCACGCATTGTACCAACACGTGACCAGTTGGGTGAACCCGTCGGAGAGGAATTCCGGAGTTGTTGTCGACACCAGGATTGAATGGCAGCTTTGGACCCTCTTCTGGAGTACGATAACGTCTGCCCGCACACGTCACCACACACCAGTGACGTTGCAGTGCCTACAGTTCAAAGATGAAAAATTGCAGTTCAAAAATGAAAGACTTTGGACATTGCGACTTTCACCGTTTCACAAAGAAGAAAGAGCCCCTTAAGGGACATGAGTTGGTTCTGATGGCGAGGTAAACGCTGCCATTTAATCCTGGTATCAACAACAACTCCGGAATTCCTCTCTGACGGGTTCACCCAACTGGTCATGCGTTGGTACAATGCGTGGAAAGGGATGGGGACTATGTCGAAAAGTGACTAGTGCATTATATAGAGTGGGAAAGGAGGAATGAGTGTGGCGAATTTTATACTATGGTTAGTGGTTACGTTTTTTTATTATAATCATATGACATCGGTCCGCCTCGTCACGTTTATACTCTGAATTTATTATTGTAACGTGTCTAATTAATAAGTAAATAATTTATCATATTATACAAATTATATTTTACTAAACTTATGCTGGAGGAAAAAAAGTCATGAAAGTCCCATGACGGTGAACATTAGCTGCAGCCGGCCCGACCGTGACTTTGAAAATCATAATTTTCTTGCATATAATTTCTAAAATGTCGATAAATCAATTATTACTTAATTATTAGACACGCTTCAATAATAAACTCCGTGCATAAACGCCACGAGGCAGACAGATGTTTTTATCCGAGAAAATTAGCGAACCCTATACTGGAGTTTTGCCAATTACCATTAATTTAAAGTAGTAAAAATAATTAAATAAAATTTAAAAAAAATTAATAAAAAAAGAAATTCATCAGTAATTTACTACACGTTTTCTCCTTTTCTTGTCATAATTACTATATTACCAATGTTATTTTTTGTCACTTCATTATCAAACTTTTTCATATCGTTTATTTATTATAGATTATTATTATTTCAAAAATGTTTATTAATAAAATCTAAAGAACTGAAGATAGAGGGGAGGCTTTACCTGAAAATATTTATATTTTAAAACCTACCATAATCTATACTTTAAACTTTTATAATCATGAAAATAAAATTCAATTATTGTCTTGTTATTTCATGCTAAATTTCTGCTAAAAAAAATGGGATCATCAGTGAATTATCAATAGCATCTTAACTTTATTAATTATTTTTTTTTAAATTATTTATAACATAACGGCTGTTAAATGTTAATATCATGTTCATTCTACTTTTTTTTATTCTTTGCACAATGCAAGCGATCGGAATTTTATTTTTAGGCTTCTCATCTGTTTTACACTGTTAACTAAAACTTAATTAGAATTAGAACATGTTTATTAGTATTCAGTTTGTTATATTTTTTGTTTTTTTTTTTTGTTTTTTTTATCTCCATTTACCTCCAATTTTTTAATCATTAATTGTTATATCATGCCTAATTTTTTTATTAGGTGCCAATTTTAAGGTCTACTGACTCAGTACATTTTAAAAAATATTTTCGTATGAGAGTGGAAACTTTTGACGAGTTGCTGGCCCTCTTGGAGAGCCATCAGCCATAAAGGAGAAAGAGTGGAAGAAAGCATCTTCCTCTTGCTTTACAATTGTGCATAACATTAAGGTGAAATGTGTAGCCAATACTTACTGTATTATAATTACAAGGTACAACTATCTTGACATAATAGTGATTTTCACTAATAGTGAGATAATGGAGATTCTTGGAATTGAAATGTCTGAACTGTTTCAGGGCGTTTTCTCAATTGTTTTGATGGCCATAGTAGATGCTAATTATCGCTTTGTGATAGTTGACATTGGCAGCTATGGTCGTCAAAGCGATGGAGGAACGTTTAAGGACTCAGCGGTAGGCCAGTCCCTCCAATCAGAGGCAATTCCTTTGCCGGAGATGGCTCCTGTTGGAAGTCTCACGATTCCATATTATTTTGTGGGAGACGAGGCTTTCTAACTAACGAAAAACTTTATGAGGCCTAATCCTGGCAAGAATCTTCATTTAAACAAAAGGATCTTAACTATCGCCTCAGTAGAGCAAGGTAAAGACATAATTAAAAATTTTTTAATTCAGTTGCTTTTGAACTTGTTAGACAGTTCTAGATATTGCCTTTCACTGATAAAAGAAATTTCTTTACAGACGGTGTGCTGAAAATGCCTTCGGGATACTTTCTTCAAGATGGAGAGTATTCCGAAGGATCATCAACGTACATCCTGAGAATGCGGATAACATAATAAAAGCGGCCACTGTATTGTACAATTTTTTACGGGACAAGGATAATGACCAAGAAGGGTACCTTCCTCCTGGATTTGCCGACCAGGAATTGGAAAATGGTTCGATAGTACCAGGAAGGTGGCGAGACCACGTAGATATGGTGCTCCTGCATTTGTAGATATACACGCTGCAAGGGTACATAATTAGAGCAGGAATGCTGTATCCATTAGTGAATTATTTTTGAGGGGTCTGTGCCATGGCAATGGCAAGTGCCAGGTATTAAAAATAAAAACACATAATTGAAACAAATGTAAATAGTCTGTTTGCTTTATTTCAGAATAAATAATAAATAAATAAATAAGGAATAAACAAAAAAAAAATGAAGGAAAAAATACAAAAAAAAATTGGTATAAGAATTCATTCGCATTCCAGTTATACATCAAGGCTCATGCTAATTCCGTAATCAGTAATACTTGCTGAAAATGAGGATTAAACTTAATGAATGGTAAACCAACTAGCAGCATATGCTTTTGGTTGTTCTTATGCAATTTTAGAGTTGCACGACGCTAAAAAGTTGGTAATCCGGTTAAATTAGGTTAACTGACATCTAAAGCCCAAGGCTTAGGATATCAGCTTTCAGTTTAGCAGTGTGGATTACCAAGTTCTTAGTAGCATGTAACTCTGAAATTGCATAAGAAATTATACTGAAAGTACATGCTGCTAGTGAGTTAAGACTTTGTTAAATATTATCCTTATTTTCAGTAAGTATTAACGATTCCTGAATTAGCATGAGCCTTGGTATATTAGGATACACGTATACTAAAATGTTATCAAACAGAAAAAAAAAAATGATAATAAACTTATTGTTCATTAAGATGTAGAAGAAAGTATTGTTTCCAAAACTTTTAATTGGCATTGACCAATTAATTCCTCCGGCATACAGTCTAAATGTCGTTCCGTCGCCAGTTCTTCCTATTTGCACGTGGCCTGGTTGCTCTTGGGCAGTAACCATTCTTTCCTGCAGTTCCATTTCTTGACGATTGAATTGTTTAAACTGCTGGAGGAGCGAATCCTCCCAATCAATTCTTTTTCGTTTTTTGGGTTTTTTCATGCTTTTTAGTCTCGGCAATGGTATCTGAAGACGAGCCAGGACTTGGCAGATATACACCTTCTCCAGGTGGTGTGTCAGGACTGACATCTACCAATGGGGCAGTAGTCTCTACACCTTCAATCGGTAAATGGCATTCTTGAATCCAGTATCTGGGAAACAGCTGGAGTCAGGCCATCTGCATTTGAATCTACTGTTCAGGAAACACCATCATCATTGTCCAACTCTGTCCTCTGTTCGTCTTCGGAACAGATATTGCTTGTTGTCCTGGGGGAAAAAAACTTTTTTAATAACAGAGTAAAAAAATTCAATTAATATTAATGTGTGTGATTTTAAAGGAGCATCTGAAAAATCCATTTGAATCGACTCTTCATTCGTTTTAAAATATGCAATTTTAAAAATCGGTACACTTAATACACACAGAATACCTTTCTACTGTTTAAGTTTCAAAAAAATATAGATTGTGATAAATTTCAAATACCAGCTGAAATAATAGTTTCATTTGGAGAAGAATGCTTTAAAAATACAACTACTATATTATACATTATTAATATTTAAATATAATGAAAGTGGTTTTGTGAGATTTGTAAGATAGATACCTGATTATGTCCGCATTCCAGTTATACAGGAGAGTGAAAAAAAAGTTGGTTTGAGGAAAAAAAACTAAGTCCCAGAACAATAGGTTTTGCAATTGTTGAATATACTGATTGTTGCAAAACCAATTGTTCTGGGACTTGATTATAGAATCTCATTACCTATTAATCTAATGCTTATACAGGGAAATTCAAAAAAAGCCTGTGTGAGGAAAAAAACTAGTACTTCATCATTCTCTAATAGTTCTCAAGATAATAATTGGAATCTTTCTCTGTTATAATAATTGAATTAATAATAGGTAATGAGATTCTCTATTCAAGTATACTAATACTTCATCATTCTCTGTATCTTCATTACACATATTAGTTATAAACTTGAAATATTACAAATTTTTTAATCAACACTTTAGAATTTGTAGTGAATTTGTTTTAAGTGTTCGTTATAAAACTTGTAATTATTTCAGTACAATAAGGAATATGAGTAATGAAGTTACAGAGAATGATGAAGTATTAGTACTTCATTACCTATTATTCCAATTATTATAAAGGAATAAAAATAAGACTATAATAACAGTAATAACAGCATTCCAATAATAATTAGAAAAGTAGAAAAAAACATAAGTTATGTGTAGTAGTTAAGGTAAAAGAATAAAAATTGCCTGAAACAAAAATATTTATACGAGGCCTTTTTTATCAAGGACCTTCGTCAGGTAAAAACATAAGTATCAACTGATATTCTCATTAGCAAAGGCTTTTAAAAACAAAATTAATTAGTTAAGGTATTGTTACATTGTTATTTAACAGTACAATGAAGGAAAAATAATTAAGGACATTTTTACAAAATAAGAAACATTATAGGATTGCTTAGCTAGACAGTATTATAATTTGTATATATGATAACTGTCCTTAATTAATCTTTTTTTGCCAATGCTCTTCTGTCCCTAAAATTTTTATATTTTCCCAGCCAATGTCATGATATTTATTTTTCAAATACAAATCAAAAGACTGTCTAGCTCAGCAATCAGATACATTAGATAAAAACTGGGAAAAATTATAATTGATTTATATAATGATGTTTCTTATTTTGTAAAAATGCCCTTAATTACTTTTCCTTCACTGTACTATTAAAAACAATGTAACAACAACTTAACTAATTAATTTGATGTTTTTAAAAACCTTTGCTATTGAGAATACCAGTTGATACTTATGTTTTTACCTGACGAAGGTCCTTGATAAAAAAGGCCTCGTATAAATATTTTTGTTTCAGTTGGTTTTTACCTGATGAAGATCCTTTATAAAAAAAAATACCAAAAGGCATCGTGTATATATTTTGTGTCATGTTATTTTTATTCTTTTATCTTAACTACTACACATCACTTATATTTTTCTCTACTATTCTAAACATTATAGAACTGGGATGCAGACATAATAACAAATTATCTGCCTTACAAATTTCACAAAACCACTTTCATTATTTTTAAATATTAATATTGTACAATACAGTACTTGTATTTTTAAAGCATTCTCCTCGAAATGAAATATTAACAAAACAGCTGATATACAGAATTTATATATTGATATGCATACAGTGAAACCACTCAATAGCGGATACCTCTGGGGGAAAAAACTCTGCCCGTTATTAAGAGGTGTCCACTTTTTAGGGGGAGATACAATGAAACCTCTCAATAGCGCACATCTCTTCCAAGGAATTAAAAAGTGTTCGTAATTAAGGGGTGTCCGCTTTATAGGGGTGTCCGTTAGGTGAGGTTTCACTGTATTTTTGAAACTTCTAGTAGCAAGGTATTAAGTGTTCTGCTTCTTCGTGTACTGATATTTAAAATTACCTATTTAGAAATGAAGTAAAAGTCTATTCAAATGAATTTTCGAATATTTTGTAAATAGAGATGTTGTTATATATTGTTAAGATTTCATTTGGCAGAGCATGCTTTAAAAATACAAGTACAGTACTGTCCAGTATTTGTATAATAATAAATTAATTACAGTAATAAATAAATTCTTAAATAAAAATAAATCAGTTTTTAAAATAAACCCGTTTTGGATAAAAGTCCAGAGTGGCGTTCCCTAATTTTATGGAAAGACATCAGTCAGGCCCGTTCGTTTATGTCCTGAATTCATAACGTGTCTATATTGTATGCAAATAACTTATCATATACAAATTATATTTTACGTATGCCTGTGGGTCATTAAATCGGCCTTGCCGCCCATACACTCACACGACTTTCTTGATGTGTGTACTTGCATAAACTCCATAAATATCTAACATAAATATGATAAATTATTTATTAAATTCAATAAATATGTTACATTAAATATGCTTAAATGCAATAATATATTCAGAACATGACGGGCATGAAAACAAGCTTATGCGAAAAAAAATCGGGCTGATCGATATCACTATAAAATAGAAAATAGAAACCGCCACTCTGGACTTTTACCTGGTTTTCTTTTATTTGTGATACAGGCAATAACTTATATCAGATATTAGAATAACTAGAATATTCAAATGCAAGAGTTGATGATTATCTGCGGTTGACAACTGTATCATGTAAAAAATGAAGCTGGTTGTTATACGGCCATGAAGGTGTATTTACGTCGTTTTCAACTTTTCCTGAACGTTTGGAATTAGTTTTTTTTCTTCTTTCTTTAACATAATTGTCTCTTAGATATTTGAATTTCTTCATTGCTTCTTCAACTACAACAGAATAATGAACAATTTAATTTTTTTACAAATTTTAAAATCCGAGAAAAGTTCATCTACATGTTGGCGAAAAAATTGTTTTTATTTACTTACCTGGGGTGGATAGTTCGAAAGCTATTTCCTCCCATAGCATTCCTGTTAGCTGTGCATTTTTGTGTTCTTTAATTTTAGTATTCCAAATTGGCATTCTTATATAAACCAGACTAATAAGTTTCTCGGTAAATGCACGCTTGCCGGCCATATTTTAGTTGATCTCTCCTGCCTCTGCTGTTTCTCCCTGCTCCCTGCATGCTTTGCGTTTTGCCTTCTTCCTGATTGGCTGAGGCAAAGCGGATTCCGCAAGATTTCCAGACCTCCTTGAAATGAAAAATCCGATCTACAGCTTTCGCGGAGCGGATCTGCAAAGTTTGCGCGTGAATGTGAAACGCCTCAGTTTAGCGGAAAAGGTCCGCTTTTGCCCGCGGATTGCGCATCCGCGTGTTTTCCGCTCCGGAAAGCTCTATGTGAAACAGGCTTTAGTCAATAAGTTCTCTTTTTCCTTATTGGCTTTGCAAGAAAAGTTCCTCTTGCCATCCCAGTCTCCTACCCTAGAAGGGTTTAATTTTATTAGGAAGGATTATACATCGGGAAATAAAGCCTGTGGCAGTTAGAGTCTTATTCAAAGATCTCTCACCTCTACCTGTATGTTCACTGTATCTACCTCCGGATCAATATACGGATGAAAAATCTTTGTCATCTGTGCTGTGTGAACTTCCAAGCTACTTTCTTATTCTGGGTGGTTTTAATGGCCACAATCCCATTTGGGGGTCTCTAAGGCTCTCTGAAAGAGGATATACAACCTGTGACAATAAAGTTCGGTAAATGATGGCATATTGAGAGTGGATTGCTCGCTTACATGAAACAGCAGTTACTATCCTTCAAAGTAATCCCCGTCGATGGTAATGCACTTCTGGGAACGCCTGTACAAGACCTGGAAACTCCTGGCGTAGTCGTTTTTAGGGATAGCCTTCAGTTGGGTCGTAACATGACGTTGGATGTCTGGCCAATTCGGGGGGCGTCTTCTACGGTGTTCCGGCCTCCTCGGAACCGTTTAAACCACTTATAAACACACTTCAAAGTAATAGCACTTTCTTTGTAAACCGTTGTCATCATTTCATGAGTCTCTTTCGTTCGCTGATCCATTTTGGTTTTCGACCGCGCGTACTACGCCTTCTCTCTTCAATGTCCTGTTTAAACACAATAAACACACCCGCAGCGCTGATTCTCTCAAATTTGTTTAAACATGTCTCAACCTGTCTGGAGCAGGATATTTCGATGGTGCACTCTTACGACCGTTAGCAATTTGACGTCATTCATCGAACTTTATTGTCACAGGTTGTATGATACAGAAAGTTTTGAATTCCTTTAACATCAATCTGTTAAACGATGGCTCGCCAACATTCCTCCACTCAGACAACGGCTCTCTGTCATACATCGGTCTATCTATATCTTCATCTTTCACACCTAATTTAGCCTGGAGCGTATTCCCAGATTTGCATGGTAGTGATAATTTCCCGATCAGTATTTCACTGAGTACTTCTACTTTTTCCAACTCTTTACCACGTTTGAAATTGAACAACGCAGACTGGCAGGTCTTTCAATCCCATCTACAGTTTGAGAATAAAACATCCTTTCCATCTGTAGATGAGGCTGTAGAGGATTTCACTTCCCGCATCCTCCATGCGGCAGAACAATCCGTTCCTAAATTTAGATCCTCTTCCACGAAAATTCTGGTGCCATGGTGGAATGAAGAATGTACCCTAGCGGTTGGAGAACGTAAGAGAGCTCTCCGCATTTTTTCCGCACAACCAACTCTTTATCACTTATAAAAGAAAAAGGGCCAGTTGTAAACTAATCATTTCCACAAATAAGAAACTCTGTTGGAGCGATTATATCTCCTTCATTAATAAGAGCTCCCCTCTTCAAACTATATGGAACAGTATTAGAAAAATAAATAGGAAACGACTTCCGGATAAACTCTCTTCTCTCATTGAAAATGATCATACATACTTTGACCCGAATGAGATGGCTTATATTCTCGGAAGGACATTTGCTGAGGTTTCACAAATAAAACATTACTCAGCCTCCTTTCAAAGACTAAAACGTATCGAAGAATCGCATGCTATAAATTTTAAATTTCGAAACTTCGAAAAATATAATCTCCCGTTTACTTTACGAGATTCTGTTTCAGGCCCAGATGGAATTTTATACTCTTTCCTGAAACATCTCACGAAGGAAGTTTAAGCTTACCTTCTTTCGTTGTATAACTACATCAGGTCCTTAGGAGAGATTCCATCTTGATGGAGACAGGCAATTGTTATTGCTATTCTAAAACCGAAAAAAGATCACTTTTACCCTGCAAACTATCGACCAATAGCATTAACTAACTGCATGTGCAAAGTCTTGGAAAGGATGGTCTCTGGTTTTTTATGTGGTACCTGGAAAAAAACCCACCTGTTGTCTAGGCTTCAGTGCGGTTTCCGCAAATCCCGCTCAACTGTTGATCACCTTCTTCGGTTGGAGCATGAGATTTATTTCGCACAGCGACATAGACAACATGATGTAGGAGTTTTCTTCGACCTGGAAAAAGCCTACGATACAACTTGGAGGCACGGAATAGCAATACTTTTGCGGAAATACGGCCTTAGAGGACATCTTCCATCTTTCCTGTGCAATTTTATGGAGAATAGGACCTTCCGAGTTCGCATTGACTCAATGCTCTCAGACTCTTTTATGCAGGTTAATTGTGTCCAACAAGGAAGTGTGCTGGGTCCTTTCCTTTTCCTCTTTTTATTACAACGCTTATATAACTTTCGCCATTTGGGTCATGTTTGGTGGATGAAATCTTGTGATCAATATTTCGACCTCTTCCAATAGTCCGATCTCGCTGAAATTTGTACATAGCTGAAGTCGGTGACTATGCATGAATCAAAAAAAAAATTTCAAACAATCCAAAGGGGGGGGGGATTAATATGAAATAGAATTGGCTTATGTTGGATTGTTTGCTAAAAAGATGGCGCTATGTGTACCTAATTTTGACATAATAGTTGTTTTTGAAAAAAAAAAATTTCCTCACTTGTTTTTATTAATGAGGCTTGTTTACAACTTCCCTCCACTGTGAACTATTCCCTGTACGTTGACGACATCGCCATTTACTGTCGATGGTCATCAATGTTCTTTATTGAGCTTCAACTGCAATTATCCATCAACAAGCTTGCTACCTGGAGCAACGAAGTAGGCTTTAAATTTTCACCCCAAAAAACAAGGGCCGTCC
The DNA here is from genome assembly GCA_023313115.1 of Rhysida immarginata. Lineage (NCBI taxonomy): Eukaryota > Metazoa > Arthropoda > Chilopoda > Scolopendromorpha > Scolopendridae > Rhysida > Rhysida immarginata. The sequence goes on from JAHWFO010109531.1 coordinate 11,696, forward strand.
ACTTTTGTTTTTTGAGAGGTCTCCATCCAGACCCGGACCTTAAACTTTATGGATCGCCTATCTCAGTGGTGGACTCTCCCATAAATTCTTGGGTCTGAACTTTGATAGAGAATTACCATGGCTGCCACATCTTTTAATTTAAAAGCGAGATGCTTACAAGCCATGAATGTTTTGTGCTCTATTTCCGCTACCAAATGAGGCGCTGATAGGATGATGCTCTTATTTTTATACGGCTCCCTAGTTAAGTCTCAATTACACTATGGAAGCATAGTTTATGCCTCAGCTTCAAAGAGCACTTTGAAGCTGTTAGATCCCATCCATAACCTAGGCATAAGAAATGCCACAGCAGCTTTCCGTACAAGTCCGTACAGAAGTATTTTTAGAGATGCTTTATATGGAGGCTTCTGAACCCCCATTATGGTTTATAGAAGGCAAACTCCTCATTAAATATAGTATATACACTGGTGCTCAAAATTAACAGGAAAAACACATTTTTGTGGATTTCTCTAAAACTACTGGACCGATTCCATTGAAATATGTGGGTTGAAGCAAGTTAACAATGTGGATTACTACTAACCAAGAGTAATCGTTCAAGTGCTTCTTTGCATATGTAAATTAAGCTACTTCGAAATAAACGTCTTTGTGACATCGCTTTAAAAGGCTGCTGCGTGTAAGTTTTGGACATTCTAGCCATTTTACAGAAAGATGGAGAGCAGTGGGACGATTGGAGGCTGGACAGACCCAAGCAGAAGTTGCGAGATTTTTTCATGTTTCGAGAAATATCATCTCGGAATTATGGAGACAGTTCCAAGAGACAGGGACGATATGCAGACGACCAGGGCAAGGTCGCCCTAGGGCTACCTCAAGGCAAGAAGACAGGTATCTTGCTCTAACAACCAGGCGCCATAGGCAGATGACGGCCATTTAGTTCGCAAACGAGCTCTCGTCTGCTACTGGAACCTCTGTTTCGAGGCATAATGTTTACCGAAGGCTTCATGAGAGAGGGCTATATGCCAGGAGACCAGCAGTCTGCATCCCACTCACTCCAGGATACAGGAGAGCCCGGCTGAGTCGGTGCAGACAACACCAGCCCTGAACCCAAGCACAATGGGCCTGTGTTTTATTCAGTGATGAGTCGAGATTCAGTCTAAGCGCGGATTTCCGGTGAATTTTCATCTCGAGAGAGCCTGGAGCACGCTACATTCCCTGTACATCACGGACGTTGACCACTATGGTGGTGGTGGTGTCATGGTCTGGGGGAGGGGGGCATTATGTTGGACGGACGCACAGACCTCCACGTTTTTGAGAGAGGCTCTCTGACTGCTCAGAGGTACAGGGACGACATCTTAGCACTCTATGTAAGGCTCTTCAGGGGTGCCTTTGGTCCCCATTTCATTTTTATGGACGACAATGCTCGTCCACATAGGGCAAGGCTGGTCAACGAATACCTCTAAGAGGAGTATATTCAAAGGATGGAATAGCCAGCAAGATCTCTAGACCTGAACCCGATAGACCATGTTTGGGATATACTGGGCAGGAGAATTACAGTTCGCCAGGTTTCTCCCAGAATACTCCAGAAGCTACGAACTGCCCTGGAGTTCTCGATCCAGACCCGGACCTAACTCTCTATGGACCCCCTATCTCAGTGGTGGACTCCCATAAATTCTTGGGTCTGACCTTTGATAAAAAACTGTCATGGCTCCCACATCTTCGTAATTTAAAAGCGAGATCTTACAAGCCATGAATGTTTTGCGCTCGATTTCCATTACCAAATGGGGCGCTGATAGGAAGATGCTCTTTATTTTTATACGGCTCCCTAGGTAGGTCTAAATTAGATATGGAAGCATTGTTTATGCCTCAGCTTCAAAGAGTACTTTGAAGCTGTTAGATCCCGTCCAGACATAAGAATTGCCACAGGAGCTTTCCGAATAAGTCCGGTAGAGAGGCTTTATGTGGAGGCTTCTGAACTCTCATTATGGTTTAGAAGAGCCAAACTCCTCAAATATGCTCTTCGTTTACCGTAAATACTGTATTAAGCGCCCGGGCGCTTATTTGCAAAAATTCAGCTGACACCCAGGCGCTTAATGCAGGCAGGCCGGTATTTCAGGTCCGGCACTAAATACAGTATTTACAGTATATGGTGAAAGTCTGCATCCAGTTTTGTGTGTTTATTCGATAAAACTAGTATCCCTCCCATCACACTTTTAGAAGCATAAACAATTTGCTCAAAAATCTTTTGGAGAGCCTGAACCTCTCGTTTCCGGCCATGCATTGGCGAGAGGTCAGAGATGTTCTTCAGTGGATTCTCCCCCAACCAGATATAAATTACAACTTGTTTGCTAGGAAAAATCGAGTTTTATGGAAGCTGAAATTAAGGCACTTTTTAGGAATTTTTTAGAATCCATCCCTGATGGCTTCCACATATACACAGATGGGTCCAAATCAGAAGACGGAGTTGGCTGTGCGTTCCTTATAGTTACCTTGGTATTCTCTTATTATTTGTCAAACGAATTTTCCATTTTCTCTGCGGAATTATTAGCCATAGCCAGAGCATTAGAGTTCTCTATTAATTATCCAAATTCCAACTTTTAGTTTTTCTCCGATTCCCTGAGCGCTTTGCAATCCTTGGAATCATTCAATACAGACAATCCTTTTGTTCAAAGAATCCAAGAATTACCTGGATTTCCAAGGTACCAGAATTTATTTTGTTTGGATCCCTAGCCATATGGGTATCCAGCAAAATGAACGGGTCGACAAGGCGGCAAAAGACGCGATTACACACCTATCTCAAAGCTACTCTCAATCCCCGAACATTTGTTCCCGGTTATCTCCAAGAAACTCGCATCTTCTTGGCCTGTTAACCCAGCGAATAAATTATCTCTCTCTATATATAATGAAGGATGTTTGTTTGTTTGTTTGAGGGTTTGTGTGTTTGTTTGTTTGTTTTTTTATACAAATCTGCAGTTTTATTCCGATCTTGATAAAATTTCGCATACATGACCTTCAAAGCATGAGGAAGGTCACTGTCTACCTCAGATATCGAAAAAATAATAATTATTGATAAAAAATCGATATTCATGGTTATGGCAGGGCATATTAATGAGAAATATCTCATGACCAACAATGCAAGTCAGTTTTTGCAACAATAAGTAACAACAATGGTATCAACACGCAATTCACAAACACTCTGCACGGACCAACAATATATGTCTCATGACCAACAATGCAAGGCAAACTTTGCATAATATAGAAATATAGAATTCAATGCATAGAATTCCTGTTATTCAGACTTTTCTTAGAAAAGAGAAGTTTTAGTACTTATCAATTTCTTGAAAATCTTTAAAAGAGATCAGTAACTGGAGATAATGAGTTAGCAGACTATTGAGAAAGAGTGGAAAGACGATAGAGAAAGTACTCCTTTAGCTCCGTGCTGTATTGAGCAAATCGGAAATAAGTAAATAGAAGAATCGGCGATCGCTAGACTACACAAAGTGATGAATCGCCAAGTTTTGCTTCAAGACATCGAGAGAAGAAAGGCAATTCTAACAACATCAAGTATACATCTGAAGTAAGATTACGTGAGTAAGAAATTATCGGAGAGGTCCATCCATTGTGAGCCTTTAAAATTTTTTTTTTTCGAATTTTCATTTAAGAATTTTTACTGTATTAATTCCAAGCATTTTCATGTGTTTATTTTAAACTTTTTTAAGATTGTTCTGTTTACGTCCATGTGTAATTATCCCTGGCAACGCCGGGTACCTTTGCTAGTCTTCTTCTGTATATATAAAAAAGGATGTTTGTTTGTTTGTTTGTGAGCTTATTATTAATACAAATCTACAGTTTTATTCCGATCTTGATGAAATTTTGCATACTTGACCTTTAAAGCATGAGGAAGGTCACTGTCTACCTTAGATTTCGGAAAAATAATAAATATCGATAAAAAATCGATATTCATCGTTTTGGCAAGGCATATTAATGAGAAATATCTCATGACCAACAATGCAAGGCAAAGTTTGTACAACAATAGGTATCAACAATGGTATCAGCACGCAATTCACAAACACACTGCATGGACCAACAATATATATCTCATGACCAACAATGCAAGGCAAAGGTTGTGCAACAATAGGCTCATCGTGTTCGCATCAACAATGGTATCAATGCGCAATTCACCAATTAGAATGAGCACAGAATGATGATGCAATGTTAAAGCAATCTTTCCAAGAATTATAACAATGAACATAAAATGATGATGCAATATGGATAACTTTCAAGTTATAACAATGCATAGAATTCCTGATATTCAGGCTTTTCTTAGAAAAGAGAGTTCTTACGCATCATTGTCAGCCTTTAAAAATTTTTTTTTTCGAATTTTCATTAAGAATTTTTACTGTATTAATTCTAAGCATTTTCTTGTGTTTATTTTAAACTTTTTTTAAATTGTTCTGTTTACGTACATGTGTAATTATCCCGGGCAACGCCGGGTACCTTTGCTAGTCTTTCTATATATAAAGAAGGATGTTTGTGGGTTTGTTTGAATATTTATTTATGTATTTATTTATTTTAAATGTTAAATTTTATACAGAGGAGTGCACAATCGGGGACTGGTATGATTAGAGACCGACAAGTAGGTCCCCGGGTGCCCTCAAAAAACAACAATGGAGAAATTAGTAAAGGTTAATAATAACAAATAAATTAGAAGCAGTGCTAACAGGGCTTTATAAAAAATAAAACAATAAGTCAAAACAGACAACTTATTACGAAAAACTAAAAATGAACGAATCAAGTATAAAGTGGAACAACAATACATCAGAAAAGAACCAAAATAATGAAATAGAAAACTATAAAAATATACAATAAACACAACATATTAAACAGTGATACAAATAATATTGACAACGAATAAAATATATAAGAGCAGCCAGCTATTATGCTGGGTTTAAATCTGAAAAATTATAGTTTAATATGAATAAAAGCAAAACTTTTCAGCGCTTTCTTAAAACCAGTATATGCAGATAGAGAGCGAATTTCCAAAGGTAATTGAAAGATATACATCGCCGCACATAATTAGTATTAGCTATTGGTAAACATATATCAGTTGATTACGTGTTGAATAACAAACAATGTTTGTCGAGTTGCTTACTAAAGTTAAGAGGAGAAGTTAAAAGCAATTGATGGTTAATTATCTTAAATACAAAGGAACAAATTTGAATAAAGTAGATCTGGTATATAGTTGGAATATGGAATAAAATAAAATATTGGGAAACAGAATGAGGCATGTGGACATTTAAGAGGGTACGGAGGAACCATTTTTGTAATCTAAGAAGTCTAGTCAAATTATATGAAGTAGAGGATCCCCAAAAAATAATACAGTAACAGAGCGAGGAATGTATCAGTGAATTATAAAGAAATAATAATATATTTTGGGGCAGATATTGAAGTCTGGAGATCATACCTTGATTTTTATTTAACTTATTTAGTAAATTATCAACATGCTGGTCCCAAGTTAAATCATGTGTAATGATCAGGCCCAAAAAATAATACAGTAAACCTAAAAATAATACAGTATAACCTAAAAACTCTAATCGGGAATCGTAATAAATTTGTGGTCTAGTTGGAATATTGCGTTTGTTCCGTTGATAAAAAAGCATTAATTTAGTCTTATCAACATTAAGAACAAGAGTACTCTATTTATAGCCGTTATAAGATCAGAAATATTAAAATTAGATATAAGTTAAGTCACATCATCAGCATAAAGTATAGTTTTAGTTACTGATAAGGACTTGGGGAGATCATTAATAAATAAATTGAACAGTAGAGGCGATAATATCGAACGCTAGGGAACACCATGATTTCTAATGAGAATTGAGGAAGATAAATCGTGAAGGGTTAAATAATAACGCCGATTGGTTAACAAGTCAGAAAGCCAATTTGAGTGGAGGTCCTTTTATATTATGGAAGCAAGACAATTTATGAAGCAATAAAGGAATATTAATAGAATCAAATGCTTTCGAGAAATCGACGAAGAGAGACGCAACAAATTTGTTCTGTGACATATCGGAGGAAACAAATTAAATTAACTCATAACAAGCGGTTTCAACCCCACGACAGGGGATAAAACCGTGTTGAGAGGGAGTAATTAAATTAAAAGAATAAATAAATTGAGATAAACGATAGAAAAACAGCTTTTCTAAGATTTTTGCGAAAATAGGTAAGGAAGAAATCGGACGATAATTAGAATAGTCGCTGGAATCTCCTTTTTTAAATATTGGCCTAACTTTGGTTAGTTTTAATTCATCGGGGTAAGTACCAGTTAATAATGAAAAAATGAAAATAAGTGAAAGAGGAAAGGCTAAAGCAGAATTAACAGCCAAAATAATATCTGATCAAAACCCAAGCGGTTCAGGGACAGATGACGACTTTAGCTGAGAAATAACCTTTGTCACCTCTTCTTCAGTAGTATTACTTACTTACTTACTTTTCAAACCCGCTTATCCATTAGGGTCGCAGGGGCAGCAGCCCTATAGAGGATATCCAGCGATCGCGATCTTCCGCCATCAGGCGCATGTCCTCCCTGGTAATATCCAAGCGACTCGAACCCAGATTCTCCATGTAGTCTAGCCACCTGGTTCTAGGCCGACCCCTTGGTCTCTTACCCACCGGCTTGGAAAATAACAACTGCCTAGGAAGACTAGTTTGCGGCATCCGTATCACGTGGCCATACCAGCGCAACTGAGATCTCTCAATGCGGAGAAGTAGCGGCTCAACACCTAAAGATTCCCTTATTGTGCTGCTGTACACTCTATCTAGTAGGGTAACACCTGCCACACCTCTCAGGAATCTCATTTCGGCCGCTTGTACCCGCGATCGCACTCTTTCGGTCATTACCCAAGCCTCATGACCATAGGTGAGAATGGGGACAAAGATAGATTTGAAGACGGAGAGCTTGGCTTTGTTACCCAGCTCTCGTTTCGTTACCACGGATCGCCACAGTTCACGTCTGACACAGCTTGCTGCACCGATCCGAGCATCCAATTCTTTCTCCTGCCGTCCATCACTCGTGAATGCAATCCCGAGATACTTGAACTTCTCCACCTGTCTCAATGAGGCTCCCCTAACATGGAGAGCGCACTGAGCAGGCTGTCTTGAAAGAACCAGAACTTCGGTTTTAGCCACACTGATCTTCATCCCAGCTTCTTCATATTTGGCTGCAAACCGGTCTAGTGCATGCTGAAGGTTCGTGCGAGAAGACCCAAGGAGGACAAGGTCGTCCACAAAGAGCAACCTCTCTACCAGGCAGTCGCCCCTGTCTATCCACAAACACGCTCATCGCCTCAGCTGCCCCTGTCTATCCAGTCCATAAAGATAATGAACAAGAGGGGCGACAGTACGCACCCTTGGCAGAGTCCAACACCCACGGTGAACGGTCTTGACTTAATGCCATTTATCCGGACACACATCTCAGAGCTTTCGTACAGAGACATGATAGCAACCAGTAATTGCCCATCCACTCCATACTCTTGCAACACTTGCCAGAGCTTCTCCCGAGGAACTCTGTCATATGCTTTTTCGAGGTCCACAAAGCAAGCGTAGACCTCTTTTGCATACTCCCAGGATTTCTCAAATATTTGCCTTAGAGCAAAGATGTGATCCGTCGTGCTTCAGCCAGGTCGGAAACCACACTGCTCCCCCGACAGTTTGGAGTCGACAATTTCCCGACTTCTCTTCTCCAGACACTTAGCGTACACTTTCCCAGGAATGCTGAGCAAAGAGATGCCTCGATAGTTGTTGCAATCTCTCTCATCTTCCGGATGTTTTTTTTTTTTGAAGATCCCCTGAGCGGATGCCCCCTTAGCATGGGTCAGGGGTTTGGGTGCTTCAGGGATTCTGTGAGCTATGCTGGTTGTAGCACGGCTACTTTAGGGTCACCCCTACTACAGAAAGTTCATGGTTGAGAAGTGAGACGAAGAGTATCCAAACAAACATATATCTCATGATGTCGACGAATGAGAGAATTCATACTGCATCAGGTTAAAGTCACCCGCGTTCGGGAGTTAGGCAGAGGCTCTCGTTCGAAAAATAGTCGACAGTCTCCCGGCTGTAATCTCGGGGCAATGCCTCCGAGAAGCCCCACCAGTGCACTCGCTATGCGCTTGGGGAAACGGTCGGGGGCAGCTCATGCCTTTACCCAGGAGGAGAAACGGGTAAAGCGACAACGGGATCGGGTGCTGTCAATTGGCACTTGGAACGTATTCTCCATGACAGGAAAGGAATCAGAGTTAGTGGAGGAAGCCAAACGGTATCGACTGGATATCATAGGTATTACCTCTACGAAACGTCCGGGTTCTGGAACTGTGGACTTAGAAGGAGGGTGGAAGCTTTTCTACTCTGGTGTCGACCCTAACATGACTGCCCAGGCAGGAGTGGGGATACTCACAAGTCCCCGGCTGGCAGATTATGTTGCAGATTGGACTCCCTTAGGTGGAAGACTGTGTCTCCTGAGGCTTCAGGTAGGGAAACGGTCTCTCTCTCTATTCGTTGCATATGCTCCGAATGCAGTCAGAGAGTACCCACTTTTTTCTAGATGAAGTTGATGCTGCTCTTAGCAGGAGAGGGAGTGCAGATTCTGTCATCCTGATGGGCGACTTCAATGCACACGTAGGGGCTGATGACCAAACGTGGAAAGGCGTGATTGGGAGGAATGGTGACCCCGATTTAAATGCGAATGGGAGGTGCTTGTTGGATCTCTCTTGCAACAATGGACTTTTGTAGCGTTCCACCACCCCCACAATAATAGTTAGTGTTACCTCGCTTCCGCGTCAGGTGTCGGGGTGAAGGAAGCTAGGGTTCGGGACCGAAATAAAATGGAAAAAAGTCAAACTGAGATTGTGGTATTTGGTTCAATGCAGCTCGATTTATTCATAATAAAACGTTTAATGTCTATTTCAGTTATACTATATCCTAGATTCTGCATATGCTAATTAATTACGGGGCCCCAATGCTAAACTTAAAATTCCTTAACTTAATGATAAGTAACCAGATGCATCAAAAGTATCGTTTCTGCATGCAATTACTGGCACTCCTGATCGTGTTGTAAGTTTACCCATGCATGTCGGAAATTGCAACTACTTAAATGAGCGTGTTAACGCCTTGGCTCCGCTGGGTGATAATCACGAGCACTTAAGTACCCTGAACCAAATATTCCAACTCTTAGGCTCTTACGCGCATGGCACCTCCTTTCATTTACGTGAAGGGGGGAGGTGCTGGAACCCCTGTTGGGTAGTACAGTGCTCCATATCTCTCCAGCCACTGTCGAGCCCGAGTGCTGGTCGTATGCGTAGGCGTATTTGCTTTGCCTGTATGCATACGCTAACCTGGTCACTCTACGACACGATTCTCATTACAGGAAAATCCAGTTACATAACTGCATGGTTATAATTACACTGCAGGGTGC
>JAHWFO010109547.1:0-26977 GCA_023313115.1 Rhysida immarginata
CTCAATCAGAAATTCGGAAATCGTGTCATTTCAAATCGATTCGGGGGGGGCTTTCTTTGGCCCCCTACGAGTCCTGACCTAAACCCATGTGATTTTTATTTCTGGGGGCTCCTTAAAGACAGTGTGTTCACTACAGCATCAAGAACTCTAGACCAGCGGCGACTAAGCATCGTCGACTGCTGCACCCTTGTGGATGCAGAAATCCTGGCTAGAGTTATGAACAACTTTACCATTCGGTTGCGAGCAGTTCAAAACGTTCGTGGTGGCCACATTGAGCATATCATTAAGACTTTTCCACGGGAATAAAAACTCCGAACTGCCTAAAATATCATACTGAAATGCTAAGTTTGTAAACATTAATGGGTCAATAATTCATAGTACTGAAATGGTCAGAAATTGACTGAATCACCCTGTAGAAATATAAAAACCTACAAAGATTACAAAAAACAGTATTAAAAAAAAACTATTTTTATAAAAATAATAATAACGACCTCAAATAGAATAAAGTGGATACAGTGTGCCTATTTGAAAATACAGGATGTTTAAAAAAAATGACCTAATTTGAAAACCTTATATTCCAAAACCATGAACCTCAAATGAACGAAATTTATACTAAGAGAATAGCCATGCTCCAGAGATTCATTGACTCTCGAAAAACGTACAGTCCAATGGAAATTTGCGTTTGTTGGTGGTTTTTGAGCAAGGAGGCCGTGATTGATGTTGCTCATGCAACAGGTGGAGTGCACATAGAGCATTTATAATTATGGTGAGTAAAACTGAAGGACTTACTCAACATCCTGTAAGTTGTTTTGTAACCCGTTTGCATTAATAATTATTTGAAATTGGGCTTTCTTTTTGAAACAGCCTGTACAGTATATCTGCGATGAACAGTACTTTCGGCTATATATTATCTTTATTATCATTAGTAGATATAGATAAAAACTACTCTCATTTTTACACTATGCAGTACAATAATAGCGGGAAAGTAAGACGAATAGAAGTGGGCGCTGAAGCACGAGGGGTATGGTATTTATATTGGGGACTGTTGGTAACTGTGTATGGCAAATTGCTGGAAATGCAATGTTACACAGCGAAGCACTTGTAAATTTGTGAACCAAAAAGAAATCAACTGATTAAAGTTTAATTTTATTCTGAAACGATACATCCACGACCAGCAAGTAGTTTAGTTAGAATTGTGACTATCATTAACAAGAATACATTCTTTTAAGCACATCTGTTGGAATCGAAGCAAATATAAAGCGGACGTCATCTTGAGGAATTTCTTTATCTCCATACGTCAAACACATGATATGTCAGTTCTTGAAGACTTCTAAGATTGTAAATGCTTTCCCATATCTCTAATATGCTTTATGGATAACAAGTTAGGGGAGTAGACGATTTACACAATCCAATGATATTTCCATCTAAGATCGCTATTGTCCCATCAAGACGTATATCATGCTGAAAACTGCTCTTATGCCCAAGAAAGATGACCACAAAGTACATCATTCTTTTCACATACTGATAGGCAGTTAAAGTCAGATTCATATTAAGCTGACACCATTGGGAGAGTAAGCGACCTCAGCACTTGAGAATGGCTTCCTGTATTCCTATACAGTATATCTGCCCCTATTCCAGCTTTCCAGCTTCCCTGCGAGCACATTTCTTACTATCATTTCATCCAGATATTAAATAACAGTTTATTACTTTAACATTATTAACTAAAATGTCCGATAGGAAATAAGTTTTAAATATGGAATAACGATAGATACGTAGGAATACAGGAAGCCATTCTCAGGTGATGAGGTCGCTAACTCTCCCAATGGTGTCAGCTTAATATGAATATGACTTTTTAGTATTCTTTGGAAATAACTAAATCAGACCTGTCATCATATTCCATAATTCACTGTACTGCAACACACATAACCTGCACTTATAACTATTTTTTGAAAATATGTCTGGATGGCACTTAACTTTCATATCGACATAGACATAATGCAGACCCAAAGTTAATATGATTCAGTCAAGGTGGGTCACTTTTCAATAATTTCATCATATCATTAAATACATTCTTAAATTAACCTTTGATGAAGCATGGTGTTTTTGAATCGATATTCATATAGGTTTCTATTTAAAAATAACTCTATTAAAAGAATAAAAAAAATTCTCACATCAACATAGGAAAGTTGGAAACGCAGAAGCCGCTGTAGCGTGGAATTTAATTTTTTAATATCTTCCCCGAATATGTATATTTTAGAATCCATCATGAAAAATTGCGGGAAGAGATAGAAGGATAGGGTTAAGTTTGTAAGGGGTGAGGGGTTTATAGTAGAGTGTGAGAGGAGGGTTCGTCGCCCCCTTCAAAAATTCCTCCTCGTGAGCGATTGAAAAATTTTCTCGCGTTTGGCGAAAAATTTGATTAAATTTTTCTGCTTGGTACGTTCCACTAATTCAATCCGCCATCAATATTTTTTTCCCTTCAACTCTGCGTTTACAATTTATGTTTTTGCACAATTTAAAACGCCTCTGTCAATGCCAACTGAGTGCGGCGATTGGTCGCTGCTCCTGACAAAGCGCCGATAAGTTGGGCGCGAAAAGTTACGTTGAGCGAGGCGAGCGCAAATACCCTCCCCCCCCCCCCCCCGTGATAAATGGAGCATGCGCACCAAACACCCTCTCGACGCGCAACGGACCTGAGACTGACAGAAAGTAAATTTTAAATAATTTTATAGTTTAACCCAAAAGCACTTCATTAAATTCGTCCACGGAACCGGAAATCTCGCGAGAAAAAAAATAAATTAAGCGCAAAAAAAAAGAATAAATTGTTCTTCGCGCATTTTCTCTCCCTCTTCGGCTTCTTTTTTTCTTTTTTTTCTGAAAGCTTTATAAAATATATATATATATAAATATGACACTATGGTATTACATACTTATCAGTTGATTCAATTTTATTATTTCACTGAAAGGGAAAAGAGCCTTTACTGCATGCTCAATAAATCGCCAACAGTCGCGCTTTTATTTCTTGTCCTAGAACTTGCCAGGGGAAAAGCATTTCCTGTCGATTCTGTGAAAGAGCAGGAGGCAGAGGGGTTATTTCCATCAAATGGGACCCAAAATAGAAAGAAAGTTAAAAAAAAGGAATGAAAGAAAGAAAGCAATCTTGCAGTAACGTATCTACTCGTGTCTCTTTTGCCATTTTGGAACCACGACAACGTGTCAGACTGTTCGTCAGACGAAACGATTAAGTAACAGATTTTTGATACTAATTATCCAAAAAAGATTTTTGATACTAATTATCTTTATAATCTACTTACAAATAACTTATACATGTAGAGAAGCAAGAGAACGTACATGGGAATGAGTTTCCAATAACGTATTGCCAAAAGTACGAGGTTTTTCAACAACGACGGATATGCACAGCCTTTGAATTTTCTAGCAAACAATTATTGGTATGGCAGCTCAAAACCTCCGGGCTCAATTCCTTGTGGGGAATATTTTACCAAAGCATTTTTCGCTGATTAATCACTTAATTATACTTCTGTTCCTAATGAAAAATACAAAAAAAATTCCTTGAAAAGTAATTTCATTTTTATTAGATCACACTTTCCTCGAATGCGATTGTTTACATGGAAAAATCGTAAAAAAAAAACCTAGAAATTATACATGTATATCTTTTGGTAAAAGTAAATTTTCAATAGGGTAAATGCTTCTTTAGAAATGTCGACACTTCCGGTTGTGATTTTTGATTCTAAATCCATACTCGATATACACCGATTAAGGACAAAAAGTACCATACGATATTCTTGCTTAATAGAGAAATAAATTTCATATGAAACCTGCCTAATATTTCATACATGTATAGTTTAACAAAAATTCCTGGTCAAAATAAAAATTAAATACCAAATGATGATAATGTTTTTCTATCGTTAAAAAAAAGTAAAATAGTAAGTCCAGATGCATGAAAGAGAAAAAAAAAATCATCATAAGAAAAACTGCTTGGAAGGATAAAAAATCTTGGAAGAACAAGCAAAGCCTCAGAAGACTGATCCCTTGTAAAGCTAAATTTCCAATAGATCCAATGGTCCTTTAACATCTTCGACACGAAAAGGATAAAGAGGAATAGAAAAGAATAAGAAAAAAATGCTATGTATTCAAATTTATTAAAATGACTTATTGTTAAAATCAGGATCGTTGACTCTATGGTTAAAAAACTATAGCTATGTTGCAATAAAGATTTTACCTTAAATTCTTTCAGAAGTAACCGACTGTAGTTTAAACATGACATTTGATCCATTATTTTTTTATTAGATTTTATTTTTGCTGTCCAATTTATATCGTGAAGAAGTGATAAATTTGGATACTGAATTTTCCCTGAAAGTTAGCAGAAACCAGAAGTAGTCTATAATAACAATACAGTTGCAACTATGACCCTAGGTGCGGTTTCGATCATGGCCAATTTTATGGATATTGGCTCATTTTTTACTGGAAATAAGAAGTGTAAAAAATTGTCCAAAATAGTGGGATTGAGAGCATTATGGTTTACTGGTATCTTCTAGTAATATTAGAAAAGAATATTTTCAACAATGACAAAGGGAAGCCTTGTCCAGATAGATGGTAGGTAAAGTTCTGAAGCAAAAAATACAAAATGGTTACCGTATTTATCTGAATACACGCAGAGTTGGTTTTTTTTTCAGAAATCTGACGGAAAAAGTGATTTCTCTGTAAATTCGCATGCAACAGGGAAAAAAAATTATGATCGGCGCCATTTTGTTTTTTTTTAGCGAACGCTCTCGCTTTCATTCACGAATCACTTTCATATTCCGGAAAAGCATTATCTTTTGCAGTTTCGAGTCAAATGCTATAAAAAGGAGGTGAAACTATAGATGTGGATAGCAATATGTTTCTTTTTTTATGTCATTATCCCGATTTCTGTCAATGGGTTAGACCTACGCCCACTGACGAAAGTACTGGGTGTTGACCTTCTGTTACACAATTAGGTGAACAGTTCAAAATCTCATGAAATGGTATTTCCAATGAATCTATCCTTGAAAGGTCCAAAAACGTGTGTTTCTAATAAAATTGACGGCACTGAAGACGGCATTTTATGGGAGGAAGAAGAGAAGGAAACTCTTCTCAAGTGATTTAGAAAGCGAATAACAAAATTACAATTTTTTAAATTTATGGTGTGTAGTTTTATAAATAAATTCTTTTTTGAAATATATGTGTTATGTATCACTTGATTGCTTTTAATCAATATACGGGGTGTTGCAAAAATATACAGGACAGTACTTCTGGGTAGCCTATCCTGTCACTTCAGGGGCCGCTTCATAAAATAATTCGGAAATTTCATTTTGTTAACCCATTTACGCCAAAAGTGGTAAAAATGGAAATTGAGACTTGATATCGTAAATTTATATCCTATAGCATGTAAAGAGAAATAATTTACAGAGACATAAAAAAATTACAAGAATATAATTAAAAAGGGACTTAAAACTAATAAAATTTAAAAGATTACTAAATAACAAAGCTTCTAACAGTCCAAGTAATCTCAAGTCCACTGTCCTGGCAATAGTTTTCACACCTCGTAGATACGGACTTCATTGTTGACTCGGCACTTGTTTAAAAGGTGACAATATGAAATAACGATGAAAAATTATGAATTTTGAAGATCTTGAAGAATTTGAATTTTGAAATTAAGATCCGAAAAGCCGAAAAGTTCACAATAAAAATTTCGATGAAATGAAAATGCAGTCCAATAAATAGCCAATTATTTCATGATATTTAAAAATAAACATGCTCCATGATTACTTAAAAATTAAAATTAAAATTTAAAAAACTTAATTTTTAATTTTTACTTTTAATTCACTTAACAAGAAAACTAAGTAGTAACGTCAGTTGCCTAGCGATTCCAAACATAAAAAAAAATTCATCTAGGAACGAGAGCATATAATTTTAAATAAAATCTATGTCTTTGTAAATTATTTTTTACATGCTACAGAATAAATTTACGATATGAAGTCTCAATTTCCATTTTTACCAATCTCGGCGTAAATGGATTAACAAATTAAATTTACCAATTATCATTTTACGAAGCGGCCTCCGAAGCGAGGATAAGCTACCCAGCAGTAACTCCTGTATATTTGTGCAACATCCCGTGCAGTGGCATAGCCATGTCTATTCATTGAAAAGAATAAAAATTATGTAGATTAAAATAATCTTCAGCGCATTGAGATCTGTTTAAATTAGAGAATTTTTTCCCGATGAAAATGACGAAAAAAATAGGTGGGGGTGGGGTCTGTTTAAATTCGACGTTGGCATCTATTCAGGCCATTAAGGTATTTTATTTAATTCTCAAACCAATAAAAAATTATTAACCACGAACTTAATAAAACCAAATTACAAAAAAATCTTGTTGTTTTGTCAAATATGTAAGTAAAATGTATGATATCACCGTACTTACTGTTTTTCATTTAATAAAATTCTTCTAATTAACAAGTCTTGTAAATAGAGTTTCCTCTTATAATTAAAAAAAAAATTCTTCTGATTAAATATACTACTAACTGGCTACGCGTTGTCTCTAATTCGAATTCAGGTCGCTGAATTTTTTCTTGCGTTTTATCTTATGTTTGGATCATTACTCCAGTTTTAATTTATTGTTGATAAAAAATAAGAAAGAAAATTCCACAGTCTGGATTCGATATAGGAACTTTCAGCTCATGCAGCTGATGCGCTAACAAATTGCGCCAAAGAAGACTGAAAGCTTTACACTATTTACATGTCTTTTGGCTTAGTTAAAGCAGTTGCCTAGTTCGCAAGCTGAGACTATCTTTTCTTTTTTTCATCAATCATTTAACACCGATTGTATGGCGTATGATAAAACACTCATGGACCCATCTTGAGTTATTCTATAATTTATTATTTTCATATTTGTAAATATTTAATCCTCTTGTAAATGAAGAACAATTCCACTTCTGAATGGTGGATCCAAAAGTTGATGAAAAACCGCAATTTCTATTAGCTTCATGGTCAAGGAGCTATCTCCATTTCTGATGTTCATGTTTAATTCTACGTTTCTTCAAATCTTTTGCATCTTCGATTTCTTTCTGATTTTCATTTCTTCAAGAGCGTTCATTTATTTCTTCAAGATACTTCTTCAAAGTCCTACATTTCATCAACTACTTCAATTTCCTTCTGCATGATATTTCTTCCTGCAAAATATCATCTCTTCCAAAAATTGAACACATAAAAATGTCTTATGCAATATCTGAATATAAATGGTGAACTGTATATTTTAATTTATTTTATCTACTTTTCTATTATAATTTTTAAAGGAGAATATCCACTGATCTGTTTAGATACTATGAGTGCATTTAATTGACAAAAAACTGTACATTATAAATCTCCCCTAAAAGCATAACCATCATCAAACACCTAACATGATACAATTAAAATGCACAAATATAACGAATGATATAATTTTACTGGGTTTCAAGTTAAATGCAGAAAGTTTAAAATTGACATAGAATACTATTCAATGAATTTTAATGTTCATGTGATAATAAAGTTAATTCCTATAACACATTTTCTATAAAGATGACATTAAATAAAAGATTCAGCTCCTTTCAAGATGATTGTTACTTAAGAAGAATTAAATCAATCTCACAAACACAAGTTCATTGTCTTGTGGACTTTTATTATAATGACCATTTGAATTTTATTCTCTAGATGCTTTCATTCGCTAACTGGAAAAAGTCGGAACGTTCCACAAACTAAACGATACCCAACGATGGTCAAAATCAAATAGTCAAACTAATGACAGCCACTCATTTGGCTCTACCATTTTATTCATTACTGTATCAATATTAATTTTTATTCTGTGGAAGCATATCAGCGAAAATAGTAATTTCATTAAAATAAATCATCTTCAGCAGAATAAGGCCACAATGTCCCACCTGCTGATCATACTTAGAACAATTAATTTTCTAATAGATTACATTAGTTGTGAAACTCTCTTGAAGTTTCCTGTTGTCATTAATTATAAATAACTAATAATTAATATAAATAATTAACGACAACATGAAGTTTCAAGACAGTCTCACAATAGAATAATTAACTTTCTTCCTCGATCACACCCTAATTATTATCACCTTAATCACTGTCTTAGTTTCATATATAATATCTTCTTTCAAATTTAGTACCAAACCAAATTGAACTATATAGGAAAGTCAGAAAATCGAAACAACTTTAATGGTTCTACTTTCAATATCTTTACTATTGAATTATTAAAACCACTGGAATGAATGATATTGATCTTATATGATTATAACTGATTAATGTTTATTTATCAATGAGATTTTTCATGTCTTTACACAGCAACTGAACAATTTCGAGAAATCAGATGAAGCAGATACTTTATTATACGAATATCTGGCTAATAAACCCAAAGCAACTGCAGAGTTGAGTCTTCTCTAGAAATTTCCTTCTAAAACATACGTAGAGAGATAAAGATAGAAAGAGAAAATGGTTGGTTGGCTCTTTCTTTCCTAATATTATTCCTCGATTCTCCCCTTTCAATCTCTCTTTCGTTGCACCGAGATTCTGTCTATCTTGGGTATCGATGAGACAACGGGAGCCGCAAAGAGTGAGTGTCGTGGCTCTCTCTTTCTGTTTACTTTGTCCGAAGCGGGTTGGGTTGCGGGGGGCTTATCTCATGTCCCCAGCCGCCGCCCGCTTATTCACCCGACGCTCCAAATGAAGAGAATGGGAGGGAACCAACGTCCATTGAGACGGAAAGAAGAGAAAAGGGATAAGCAAGTTTGTTCGTGTGGGAGAAGATTGCAACAACCAAATATCATCGTCTTCTTTTCTCCACCACCACCACCACCACCACTAACCAATTTCTGCGATTAGAATGCCTCCTCCTCATCCTCATGCATACAATCGCATTTTCCAACCTTAATCACAACGACAAAAAATCATTTCTTCTTCAAATACAGATTAACATAGGCAATTGGAGGAATGGCTATCTAAAGAGATAACATTTACGGAAAATTTACAATGACTATCTAAAATGTATATGACAAAACAAAACCGTGCGAGCGTCTTCATTAAGCTGGACTGTGCCCGTTTTACAATTATCGCCACAATTCTTGTTCAAAATCGTCCTATTAATTATTTTTTATTCCTCTATTATCTTTCGGTGTTGAGATGTTAAATAACTATTGAATCTATTTGAAATTTAATCTAGCAGGTGATCAGTTTCATGTGCCAAGCTTTTTAGTGAAAGGACAAACACAAACATTCACGCCTTTAGCGGGATTCGAACCGCAAATTACAGGTCTCAATAATGACAAAACATGCACCTTAGCGATCTCAGCTACCGTCACAAAGTAAGTAGCCTATAAATGCAGTGGTTTATGCTAGCTAAATTAATCAATCTGCAAGTAAAGCATCTATTAAGATACTTAGGTAAGGATTATCCAAACTCATTACAAATTTAAATAGTATTTGGTAAAAACCAAAATAAAAATTTCATATAAACAGACACATTTGCAGCAATTTTTTTTTTTTAGCCAAAACTAATTATTTTTTTAAAACCATAATATATCATCCTACATCTGTTAAAAGTTACGGAAATGAGAAAAAGTTAGGCGACATTTCTGATTTAAGGTATACGAAAAAGAAATTATAAAATTCGAGAAAATTAATAATCAAAACAATTTTTTTCCACTAATCATGAAAATCACTGTAATTATTATTATTATTATTATTATTATTATTATTATTAATAATATTGCTACATTGAGTGGACTGAGTCAGGCTGAATATTTATCCTTTTTTCATTGCTAATAAATCTTCCGTACTTCCTAAAGCCAATCTCAAAATCGTAATCCATTCAAACTAAAGCTTAAATTAAACCAATTCATTTTGTAAATCTTACTGTCTCAGTATAGAGATCCAAAAGCAGGTAAGATTGAAATGAAATTTGCTATTTAATTTACAAAATTATTTTAACATAAAATAAATTTTAAAGCAGCAGTGTGTGGTACTTTCTTGCGCTATATGAGTTTATTTTTACTTAAATTACGCTATTTTAATAAGATAAAATTGGTAGAGACCTTACAACACAATAAAGGGAGAACAGAGTTACCGACTAGAGGCTACATGCCCTTGATTCTGTATCGGACCTATGTAAAAGTTTTAATTTTGTTTATTGAACTTTCATTATGTAATGCCTTTCTTGCCTTAATAGACAACCGAATGAGTCTTCCTTTAGGTCCGTGTTTCAGAGTATGACACACTGTTTTCCGTTTCCTGTTCCTAACTTTATTTTATTTTGTTTTATCATTATACTGTTGCCACGACTTCCTTCTATAGCCTTTCGCATCTTTTCCGAACATTCGGAATACTTTTATACTCTTCGTTATTTCTTTGTATTCTTTATTTTCAACCCCAAACTTTGTATACTATTTGTCATTTCTTTATCCAATCACGTAGCTTACTTTGTACCATATTTCTGTATATAGGGGCATGTAGCCTCTGGTGTGTTATCCTTGATAAAGCCGGGAATAAATGGGAAAACTAGTCGGTAACTCTGTTCTCCCTTTATTGCGTTGTAAGGTCTACCAATTTTATTGATAGAAACAGCACTAAGGACTCTTCACTCAACGATCTTACGCTATTTTAAGTTATAAAGAATGAAAATTTGGATAAGGAACTGAAATTAATGTTTTTTTATTTTTTATCTATACATAGCCTTGTATTTTGAAGTGTCTGGAAATAATTCAAATTCCAAATTTTATTAAAAATTTACTTTAAGGATATTCAAATGAACATGACAAGTTTTTCAATAACAGACAAAACACCACCCAAGAAGTTATCTCCATATAATAGATGAGAAAAAGCTATTTAAGGTCAGAATAGTATATTAATCATAACAAACTATAATTAATGTAATTTTCCCTTATACAAAAAAAAAGTTAAAAATTAAACAAAAAAGAAATAACGCCAAAATGATATTTTAGCAGTGTTAGGCCACAATATTAATTAATGACAGATAATAACAATATTGATCTTCCACCGCAGCATATATGTTAGACAGCGTCTACGTTGATTCAGTTTATGGCTACAAAATATATGGCTATAAAGTCTCAATACATTCTTGTGATATAGTTACGAACTCTAATTTGCAGATAATGTGAAAGAATGCTAACAAGATAAAAACTAAACAATTCGTGACCTGCAGAAAGCAGGAATAAATGCTGACATCGGTTGGTATCTCTAATTATGCCGTCTGTAAGGCCACGATTATTTTTCTTAAAAAAATTCAATACGAAGACACGCCATATAAAGTTAATGCGTTAGGGATAGCGAGGACAAGGAAAAGGGTCACTAGTTACTGAAAAAGCAAATGTCAACAAATTTCAACCATTTTTGGAGCCAGATTTGGGTTCCATTAGAATTATAGGCTTAATTCTTCTGTCTTTCAGAATGGTAACAACCCATTTTGCCACAATTGTTCGCGTGTTGCTTGGTGGCTAGTTTGGTCATGGCGCGGCAGACCTGACTCCCTTAGATTTTTTAGTTTGGGAATCCTGGAAAAATAAAGAGTTAGATTACAGTATCTTTTGCATGAAAAAATATCCAAAAATTTGTATTGAGTTGAATTCAATGCACGTTCTAAGTATTAGCAGTACGAGAATGTTTCTAAAAAAACCTGACGGTTTTTAAAATAGAATAGCAGGCAAATTATGAAAGTTATTTTTGCAGAATATTAACGGAATTATTTTGGTATGCTTTCTTGAGTTTTGCAGTTTATCAAGTCTAAGATCTACAGGTGAAGATCCACAATACTGTACAACTGAAACAATGCATTGCAGTCTAAGTTGCTAACATGAAGTTATACCAGCTATGTTGGAGATAGGTTTTTGGGCCGTAGAGAAGCGCTGGGGACTCCTCACATGCAAGACGATTAGTTAAAATTTACTGAGTAAGTATTTTATCATGTGATTTGTTAGCAGATTATCGTTTATACAGAAGTAAAACATTTTTCGCAATGAATGTGAAGAGACTTCATAATCACCTACTACAGGGTGATTCAATCAATTTCTGACCATTTCAGTACTATGATTTATTGACCCATTAATGTTTACAAACTTAGCATTTCAGTATGATATTTTAGGCCGTTCGGAGTTTTTATTCCCGTGGAAAAGTCTTGATGATATGCTCAATGTGGCCACCATGAACGTTTTGAACAGCTCGCAGCCGAATGGTGAAGTTGTTCATAACTCTAGCCAGGATTTCTGTATCCTCAAGGGTGCAGCAGTCGACGATGCTTTGACGCAGCTGATCTAGAGTTGTTGGTGCTGTAGTGAACACACGGTCTTTAAGGAACTCCCAGAGATAAAAATCACATAGGTTTAGGTCAGGACTCGTAGTGGGCCAAAGAAAGCCACCCCCGAATCGATTTGAAATGACACGATTTCCGAATTTCTGATTGAGAAAGTTTAGCACTTCAGTAGTGGTGTGAGGCCCATCCTGTTGAAACCATTGATGTCGAAGCGGTATACGCCTCTTTCGCAGCTCGGGGATGAAGAAGGTTTCCAACATGTTAAGGTAAGCCCGTGACGTTACGGTTCCCTAAAAAAAGAACGGACCAATGATGCCTCTTTTGGAAATCGCGCACCAAGCCATAACCTTTCGTGGATGAAGAGGTGACTTATGGATCTCATGAGGGTGCTGGGAACCCCCAAAACGAACGTTGTGTTTATTAACGTCACCTGACAGATGGAAGAAGGCCTCATCTGACACCCACAGGTTGTCCACAATGTCCTGATTGGCTTCCATTTCTGCTCCAAACTCCATCGCAAATTGTTGTCGCTTCTGTCTTCCAGTGTCTGTTAACTCCTGATAAACATGGATCTTATACGGGAACAGGTGTAAATCCTTTCTCAAAATTCGCCACGTCGTGGTATACGACAGCCCTTCTTCAATGGATAGGCGGCGAACAGATTTTTTGGTAGGGGAATCGACCAACGTTGTGGGTAAATTTTCGACAATTTCGGCCGTTCGAACACGAGCTTCGCTCCCGCCTTTTTTCTTGCCTTTAACACATCCAGTGGCACGAAATTGCTTAACAAAATCCATGATTGCTTGCCTGCCTGGTGCGTCTCGACACTTATATTCCTTCCGGAACTATCTTTGCACGGTTACAGGTGATTTTGTCTCGAAATACCAATCGACAACCTTGCGTTTCTGCTCTGTTGATAAAGAGGGCGCCATTTTTCAACAATCCGATTTTCATGCAGCGCCGTTGCAACAATATAAACTCCAACTATTTGGAAATTCGATATGGCGTTCATATTCTTTCAATTGTTTATCCCTAATGCACGTCATTCGAGTGAAATGGTTAGAAATTGACTGAATCACCCTGTATGTAATTACCTTGTTTGATCTTGAAGAACGTTCTTGGTCACTGAAACACTTATAAGGTTGCAACTAGTAGTTCATGGTATAACCATCGATGACTGTAGTGTAATGGACCTAATTAAATGAATAACAATTTGCCCAAAACTTTGGCTAACTGGGCTAAACTGCAGTCGTTGGGAGCGCCAAATTTCCCCCTGTTGTTAGAGTTGGGGACGACCTGTTTTTATTATCAATATCCCATCCCCATGCCTTGAATAACAAACCCTCCAAGTTTGAAGTTCCCCTGTAGGCTAATTTTTTTTAAACTTTACGAAAACATAAAAATATCATTTTATCTATATACTAGTACAAAATTCATACTGAAGAACTATGATTTTTCTTACAAATAAAAAGAGTATTATTATCGAAGTCTCTACATAATCACTTAGTATGTAATTACTTTGTTTGATCTTGAAGAACGTTCTTGGTCACTGAACAAAACTTGTAAGATTGCAACTAGTAATTCATGATATAACTAAAATACCAATATATCAATTTTTATCATGTTGCATTCCAACAACTTTCATAAGATCAAACAGCACAATAAAACGAAGATAATTTCTGTATTAATTTTTAACTGCTTCGTGATCTGTCAGTTGGAACCTTTCAGTCATCTTTAATGCCCAAGTACTTTCTTCCAAATCAAAAATGGCAATCCTAAATCTTGTATCATAAACTAATTCATTGTCAACACTGTCTAGCATATAGCATAAGCTGGTAAAGAGCGATATTATAACCGCTTATTTACATAAACATAAACCATTCTATCATCAATTACTATTGTGGCTTATCATTGCTAAAATATCATTATTTAATTTTTTATTGAATTTTTAACTTATTTCTATATAGGAGAAATTATATTAATTTAATTTTTAATTATATCTAATACAAATTCTCCATTTTGTATTTATCATAAACAGGATAAATTTTACTTCGAGCTACTTTTTTTTTTTTTTTTTTTTACATATGTTGGGGTATTCAACCCAACAGCAGGTTTTGTGTTGCATAACTTTTATGAGTAAAGGAAGAACTTTTTATTTAATAATCCTAAGAGTTGTACAGAAACTCATGAAAGGATAGAACAGCGTGGTTTTTGCACGAACGAGTTTCGCGGGAGTCAAGGTGGAAGCCTTCTACTATGTGTCTGCAATAACCTCGTTTCATCCCTTTTTCACGTTTTTTTTGTACCCTATCACGTGCGAGACATACTTGTGTCAAACTGGGGTCACCTGACGAACGCTCTTAATCCTCTGACGTCACAAAACAGGGCAAAGGAGTGGGGGGGGGGGATGCATTTAAACAGGTAGAACTTTCTCTTTTCCTTCCTACTTTCGACTAAGAAGAAACGAGAGGGTGTCTCTTGGCAAAGAGCAAAACATTTTGCGAAAGGGAAAGAGAGACAGAGATAAAAGACGCTGCGTGGGAGCATTCGGATGGTGATTTCGCACCGTCCAGACAACATCTGCACACGTTATGCGGGCGTGGGTGGGTGTACTGAGGGGATAAGGGAGGCGGAAAGGCCACCTCGAGGAAAGAGAAAGAGAGAAAAGGGAGGTGGTGGGGGAGAAGAAATTGCACAGAAGAGCCCAATTCAGAGAGTGGTTGAAATTGACCCTCAATTCAGAGAGTTGATGATAAAGACGTAAACGCCCAAGTCCAGAATATCACAATTTTTGACCGAAGAAAGAAGAAAACTCCACAACTCACGTTGAGAATTCGGCAGTTATTATCCTCGTTAAAATGGCCATCGATTACGTCAGTACCGAAAGGAAGACTGCGAAGCCTCAGAGAGATGGGTTAAAAGACGACGATGGCATTTCCTCTTTCACCCGGGAGCATTTCCCATGACCTCTCAGCTGCCACGCCATATTTCCTACTCTCTCACTCTTCTCCGCATTTGCGAAAACACTGCAACTGGAACAGAATCCTCACCTCCTCCTCCCTCCTTCATCCCTCCACCCACACTTTCCAGCCGGGCTAATTTTTAACGACTTCGGTCCCACACTTAACGGGCACCTGTAGGCAATTAAAAACCCACCGCCCGAGACAAACTGAGTCGATGATGGCGGAGGTCCCCTTGCGACACCCGCCAAGTTCTGTGAACTCTTAATGTTGACATGTCGTGACACTGTGCAGCCAACATTCGACCAAAAGTCCTCAACAACCACCCAATGGTCGCTCGTTAGGCCAAGAATCGATAGACATTCTGCCCATTAAGCTATGGTTAAGAGAAACGCTACCAAGTAATTAATGGCGACTACGACAGGTTGTTCATCAGTTACATTTAAGTCAAGAGGAGAACTAAACGAGGAATAAGTGTCAACTTTGGAATTAACATAAACGTTTGGATTACCAATTTTAGAAAGGAATTTAGTTTTATATTTAAATAATTAAGAACACAAGGACTAAATAAAATTTTTATTTATTTATTTATTTATTTATTTATAATTTTGACCTTCTAAGGGAGTTAAAATAGGAGAAACAGATAAAAAATAGAAAATGCAAATAACAAAATTACATTTAGTATAAGAGTACATTAAGTATTCATATAATCAACGAGAATCAATCAAAAAGTTGTAACTGAGATAACCTTTGTTTATCTTTCTATAATTTTTTAACTTAAAATGACGACAAATTCTTCAACAGCATTTACGTTTCCACAATAACACAGAGCCTCTCAAATTGTCGAGCAGACAATTCCAAACGCTGAAACTATTTTTAGAAAATCTATTGAACTAGCCCATCCACAATTAGCTTAAAACGTTTCACTGAAAATATTTCATTACTGTTGACAAAGTACTGACTCATATAAGGCAAGAGTTGGTTGATCTTTTCTTTTGCAGAGTTTAGTGATTGAGTGATATCGATTTAGATTAAATATAACAGGAATCAAATTGTTATAGGCTACTCTCACCATCATAACCCTCAATTTGATAGAATTGTACCAAACAACAATCGCGTAAGAGAAAACAGGATACTATCCGCTGCATAAAATAAACTTATTTAAATCTTTTTGACTCAAATATGTCTTTAAAATGTTAAGAAGATTTTGAACATGAATGCCAATTTCAATATCAAAATTGACTCAAAATCTGCATAGAATGAGTCAATGGATTGAAAATTTCAAGGACACCGAGTCTCATTCGTCTTTCAGGATACTATTAATTTAGTACATTAAAATCACAATCAACGCTTTACTTTGGATATTTGAAATTTCAACATGGGAAAGAGTTATTTGAGATTGGTCACCTGAAAAGGGACCTGAAGGGAAAATAATATATTCCGAGAAAATAAAAATTCTGACATTAAAATTTGAAGATGTATACGAATATGGCATGGAGCTCTGCCAATGACGCTATTTATACATGAATTTATACCCCTGGCGTTGTAAACAACCAGGGCATACCTTACGTTCATGCAAACAAAAACATTAATTCAACGTGTCCCCTGTATAAGATTCAATTGAAACTGAGGTGCGTGAGAAAAATAATTATCTAATATATAAAATTGTTCACTATAATAAGGTTCTGTTTAGACTAAAATCAAGTTGAAAGTCCAACGATTGTAAATAACAAAAAAAAAAAAAACAAAAAAAAACAAACAAACAGAAAACCAGTTCCAATCCCTTAAGATCACTTTTCGCATGACCACTCTCGTATAAGAAATAGAAGATAATCTAATCTAACCTAACCTACCTAATCATTCTCACATAAGATAGGACAACATATGAAAACCAATATCCAAGCTGAAAATATTTTAATAAATATAGAAAACAATAAAGTAGATAGACAGAACCTGTATTGCTCTTCTATTTGAAGGTAAGATGGATCAATCAGTAAATTAATTTTGGAATATTTTTTTAAGTTTTGTATCAATACCAAGAGTTATTGTGGAGAAACAACAATTTTTGGAGACATCTGTAGAAGCAATTTTCGTTTTGCTGATGGCTTCAATAGCATAAATAAATAAATAAATACAATAAATAAATATCATTACAGGTGGATAGGTTTTAATTATTTTTTGTCCGTGAACAGTAAGGTGTTATTTCCTAACTGCTTCTGCGTCAAAAGTACAGAAGACGCCTATTTCCCACAAACTTTCTTTTTGTGATGTATTTGGTTATTTGGAGAATGACGAAATGATCACTGTTGCAATAACATTTTTTTAATTTCGGAAATAAAATATCTAAAAGAATTGAAAACGAAGCTTGGCTTCTCTTTTATAGTTCTAATCTTTAAAAGCAATTCCTAGAGGCAGCAGCAGATCATTTCGTTAACCTTCGTTCCAGAAGCATTTTGCTCACAATACTCTAAATGATACCTTTGATAACACGTATAAAGTTTTTTTTATTCCATATTTGTTGCCAAGTTATAAGTGCTATGTTATGACTGATTATGCGCACGAATTGCTCCTCTATTGTGAAACTAATAAAGTCCAAGCTTAAGGACCTCTGATCCGAAGAGACCTCAGAAGCGACTTTAGCTCATAAGTTAATTTTATGTTTAAATTTTCGAAAACATTTTATTTTCAAAATTTTATATAAAATTTGTTTTTGTGGTTTTGAGTTTATTTTCTATGTATTATTATTTTTTAAATTTTTTTTTATTATCAGTGCGCTGATGCTTCTTATGCATTTGGAAAAAAAGTCCGAACTATGAAAGCATTAAATAGATGTTAAAATCTGCGTTCATTTTAGACTTTAAGTATAACATGTATTTAATATTTCCCAACTTTATTCACACAAGTGAACATGGACATGTGACATTCAATGCAGCAATTTTAACCAAAATCTAAGATGCAGTATTAAAATTAAAAAATATTGTGATTTGTCGTAGATTTGTTTTGCTTGAGAGATAACCACACAAAGACATATACATACGCACACACTTTCATACACATCCGTTTACTTCATCTGAATTCTCTTCCGAGAAATTCCCCTTCTCCAATAACAGAAATTTTAATTTAGTAATAGAAAAATGCTGTATATAAACGGATGATTAAGAGTGAGAAAAGGCACATAGTTCCACGTACAGGAAATGCCACCATAAAGCCCAGTTTAATTCGAGCCTGTGTGCCTTTCAACTGTATTTCCACAGTGAGGACACATCAACACGGCTCATTTAGAACATTTATAGCCCAAAGAGCAATCTAAAGTTCTCTGCTTCAGCTATGCCCTTTGCACTCGTACAATTTACGACAACAACTCCGTAATAAAACGGTCATTCGTTGACAAAAACGCAACAGAGTCCTCAACAAAAATAGTAATGCGTTATTATTCAATCCACTTGCCAACGCTAAGTTTTTTTTTACGTGGGAGTTGTTAAATGAGCGACGCAACAGATCAAGTGAAAAACCTGTGCCTCGATTGGAATACGAAGAGAGGTGGAAAGGATGGGGAATATGGATGATGGACTGGAGGGAGAAAAAAATGAAGAAAGAAAAGCGAGGGCACTGAGTGAGTACACAAGGGTGCAGTAGAGGGAAGAATAAGGAAAAAGGGGAAAAACTTAAAGGTCAGACAGCCTTCCCGGAGAGGTCTACAACTTTACCCTCGGCCTCAGAGATAGGGAGAGAGAGGGGTGTTTGTCTGGAAGCAACAGGCGGAGAGAGATGCTAGCATAATAACTGGTCCATTGATGAGGGCAGACGGACCAACCTGCCTGAAAGGACACCAGAGGCCGACCCGGACATAAAGGTCCCCTTTTGTGTGCCCTGCTACGGTCCCTCCATTTTGACGTCATGAGTCCGTCGCCTAGAGGCCGAACCCCGGACGGCCAGGTTACACAAACCAGACGCCGAATCCGATTCTCTCTGCTCGACGGAATGCTCTCAACGGAGACAGTCTTCAATTTTCTTTCTTCTAAGGAAGAGGAGGAGGAGGAGTAGGGGTAAAAGAAGAAGGAAAAGAAAAAAGAGCGAGAGTGAAGGCTGAGGGTGAAGAGCAAAAACGTTGGCCGGAGCCTCCCACTCTGACGGGGATTCGCGTTTCTTATCAACGTAGACGGTCAGCTTTACCCCCACCATCTGCAGCTGTAAAGTCCCCATCAACCCAAAATTCTTGTTTCAATCTACTCTCCTCCTCCTCCTATTCGCTCTCATTTCGTGCTCGCTCGCCTTCTGTTTACTTTATCGCATATAGCCGCATTCCTCTATTTCGTGCATTGATCCTGCCTCGTAAATCAACATCAACAAAGGAAACACCATAGATTAAGGGAGAAAAATAAATTATTTTTCAATAGTGCTAAATAAATATCGAAATAATTATGAGTAACCGTGAATTAAAATTAATTCCTCAAAAAAAAAGTTTCTTCAAAATACCATCACCACTTATTTTCTCTTCTCCCTCAACAGCTAATGTCATTAAATTCGTTGGTGCACAGCTTTTAAGTTAACCACTCTTTTCAAACGTTGGTTGCACCCATGCAAGACCATGATTAGTATCCATGTTAATAGAATGTGAAAGAGAAGAAATCAGAGAGCTGAGCCACTGACCTCGCGGACAACTCTACGATCACATGAAACTTATTTAAATCGAAAGATTAGCGCATTAATAATATCGTGCCATTTTAAAAAATGTAATTCAAACCCTACAAGCGTGAAGAAACGAAAATTCCGAACGTAATTTCCAATAGCGGGGCGTCCATCTTGATGACGTCAACGGAGGAATGAAAGTGTAAATTGATACATTGCACGGGTGATTAATCATCATCAATAACAGATATAAATAAAATTAAATTAATTAACTTATAACAAAATAAATACAAGTAAAATAGAACTGGCTATGTTAAAGCCAAAACTGGGGGGAGGGGGGGGGCAGCAAAAACATACAAAGCTATAGTCCATATAAAAGCCATAAGAATATACAAAATTAATTATTTATGTATGTACTGATTATTTATAAATGTCACGATGTGTTAATTTACAATATGAAGCAAAGACCGTTCCTCCGATGACGTCAGTAAGATGGACACCTCGCTATTGGAAATTGCGTTCGAAAGTTTCGTTTTTTCACACATTTAGGATTCGAATTAAAATTTTTAAATATGCCACGATGTTATTATTAAGTACCGAAAGGTGCTTTATGCTTTCAGTGTGGGGAAACGTGTCTGTCTGTCCGTCTGTCTGTAACTCTAACTCCTCCGAGGCTATGAAAGATTTTCAAAATCTGTTTTCGTCAGTCGATGAATATAGTTCATGGCACGAACCAGTAACAAATATCTAAATAGGTTCATTGGCACGTGCACAAATGGTACCTCTATTTTCCAGCCTAGCAATTTTCAATGGGAAGATATATTGAGTAATATATAAAACAAATCGTAATGACGAGATAGATGCGGTTATTCATTATTATTTTCGTCAGTCGATGAATATGGTACTTGGCACGACTCAATCACAAATATTATCTAAATCTGTTCAAGAGCACGTGCACAAATGGTACCTTTACAACCCCATCTAGCAATTTTCAGTGGAGAGATATATAGTAAGTAATATATCAAACAAATCGTAATGACGAGATAGAAGCGGATATAAGTTACTATTTTCGACAATTAATAAATATGGTTCCGGGAATGAACCATTTTGAAAATGGTTAAAATCGAAACAATGACACGTGCTCTAATACTACCCTTATGACACCCTCAAAAATTTTCAGTGCTAAAATATGACATGTAATATATCAAACGACTTGGAATGAGTTGTCATGAATGAATATAACGTAAAATGATTGATAGTCCGAATTGGTTTCAAGGAACCTGGTTTAGTGGAACCATTATGGTTCATTGGAACTTTAAATGCTAAAATATAGCATGTAATATATCAAACGACTTGGAATGAGGTGTCAAGAAGGAATATAACGTAAAATTAATGATAGTCCAAATTGGTTTCAAGGAACCTGGTTTAGTGGAACACTTATGGTTCATGGGAACTTTCAATGCTAAAATATGGCATGTAATATATAAAACAACTTGGAATGATGTGTCATGAATGAATATAGCGTAATATTAATGATAGTCGAAATTATTTCAAAGGTACGTGGTTTAATGGTATCATTATGGTCTATTAGAAATTTCCAATGTTAACATAGGGCGGTTTAAAAATATAGTTCCGCGAATGGTTTAGTTTAACCTTTCGCTACTTGGTTAAGTCATTCCTTAATGG
This sequence comes from Rhysida immarginata, assembly GCA_023313115.1. Taxonomy (NCBI): domain Eukaryota; kingdom Metazoa; phylum Arthropoda; class Chilopoda; order Scolopendromorpha; family Scolopendridae; genus Rhysida; species Rhysida immarginata. Next base: position 21,625 of record JAHWFO010109547.1, read on the forward strand.
TTTATTGCTCTAATCTTTCGATTTAAATAAAGTTGTCTGTGATCGTGGAATTGTCCTTTAAGAGAAAGTTGCCTTTCTTAACTATTAAGAATTTTTTAAAATTAAAAATAAATATAAAAAATATTTACTGAGGACAACTAACCGTAAGTATAAAATTTGAAATCGGGAATTTCGATATATAGCACGTTTTCTGGTGAATATTAGAACAAGAACAAACATAAAAATAGTTTTAAAAAATTAAAACGAAATAACATTAGCAAAAATACAAATTGTTTAATTTTTTAAATACTGTGGTTTGCATGGCTTATTCTGAAGAAGGGCACTGGACAGGAACTTTAAACATTAAATTCTAGACGCTATCATCACAAAGTTTTGTTGAAAGCCGAAGAAGAAAATACCAATAATCACTGAGTTTACAAGTATATAAAACTTTCAGTTCAAACTCAAAATTCATAAAATATACGAAAGCTTTCATCTTCCCCTCAGGCAGGAATTGACGCCATGTATCGGTGATTTTCTCAAGAGCGAGGAAGGGAGGAGCAAAGAACTAGTCATCAATATTCCGAGGAATTTTCTTTAATAAAATATTAGAGAAAATTAATATTTGATCGATATTTAGGTGTATATTTTACCGTTGACATAATATTATGATGCAAAAGCAAATTATTTTTCGAGCTCATCCAGAGGATCATACTATTGTATAAATTAGATGCCTTTAGGTTTAATTATTATTCATAAAAAATTTTGTCAACATAGGACATCGTGGGCATTAGCATAGGGATATAGAAAGATGTGGATGTATTTCTGTTCATCGGAAAACTGAAGTTAATCCACTTTCATCGGAACTAAATTTTATACAGTTTTATATTTTTCATCACATAAGTGAATTTATATATGGATGTTGTTAGGCTTTTGAACTTTTTACTTTTTATTTTACAATATAATTTCATATTTTTGAAAGATATATTTTTAACATTTTTATCGTATTGTTGACCAACAACCTTGTTTAGTTTTTTATAATTTTGTTAAGCAAATACTGTGGAATGGAACAACCAAAAAGGGGGGAACCTCTAATATATTCCTTGAGGATTAGAAGTTCTCCTTTTTGGTTACAATTTTGTTGTTATTTTTTCTTATTTAGACAAAGGAGATAGAAAGTTTGACCATCTGAGTGCAAATATAAAAAATCAAATTCTAAACATCTGAACGTGTACAAGATTTCTCTTTAATGTAGCCTGCAAAAGCAGCATGGTGCATAAAGAGAGAAATATTTGCATGGCACGAAGTTCCTTGAATATTTAATGAATCAAATGTTTAATAATAACCATTTAAAAGTCTAGTTTTTAAAAATAGTAATTATTATTAAAGCTCGCTTTCTGTCTCTTATTTGTTGCTTTAAACAGATGCAAGCTGTTAGAAGATATGCGCGAATGATTAAAGGATAACGACAGACCATTTAATAATTAGTTTTAATTCGAAAACCTAATTCAAACCTACTATTAAGGTCATTTTTAAAAATATATTTATGTTTCGATCTTATTTTTAAAAATCTGGCTCTCTTTGAGATACTTCATTTAGCTCCAAACAGACGACCCAGAAATCTATTTTGAATAACAACAACAGCAACAATCACAATCATTAAAGAGGAAGAAATCGGTGAAGACGTATACAAGGGCAATGGGATGAGTAGCTGGGACGGGACAAAGTGGCCTCATCGCCCAGCAATAAATTCATTACAACTCTGCACTTTTCTATTGATTAGTGGGTTCGAGTGAAGCATTTCCCTTAAGCATAATAGTCAGTCCGTGGAAAGACTACAGCTCCTCATCCCTCTCCCTCCTTTCCACACTTGATAGGTTCCGTTTTCACCTGTCGCCGTCTTTAACGTGGTGTCACCTAATAGTTTTGGTCGGTCGGACGCCACGGCAAACCCTTTAAGCGCCGGGCCACGTGAACAGCCGACGAATGAGAAAGACTCATTAGAACGAACACGATCCGACGACGGACGGCACCTCGGCTAACTCGACTCCACCACCACCACCAACCACTCAACTCGCTCACTCACTCACTCATCGCCGCCGGTCCTGCCTCAGACCTCAAGGTCAAAAGGGTCACGCAGAGTTCGCAGAAACATGTAATTATGTATTAATAATAGTGCCGTGAGGGAACTGGAAATTGCTCAAAGACTTTTTTTTCTTCTCTTCTTCTTTCCTTTCCCTCTTTCCCTCCATTCCCCTTTGCCATTCGGCCCCATTCTAAAGGAACATTACTAAGACGCAAAAACAATTCTGTGTATTACTTGTATCAATACTAACAATATCTACAATCATTACAATTCAATGAGACCAATTTTGCCACGGCTTCACCAGTCCTTTAACAGTTCATGTTAGCAATCAAAGTGCTTAAAATTTTGTCTATTTGTCAGTTAATACTTTCGAGTATAAATTAGACTTTGCAACAATATCTAATTCCGATTTTAATTACTAGACATTGTTGCAAACTAAAATTACAATAGAATATAGATAAGAGGAAGCATGCCTTTGTTTAATATTTAATGCAACAATGTTCAACAACTCCAATTTGAAATTAATTGGACACGCCCAGTTTAGCCAAGAAAAGAAGATACAGTTTTAAAAATATGTACGTTTTTTAATTTATTGGTAAATATTTATTTGTATCCATTAAAAATTGCTGTATAAAAACCTATACATTTATAAACAGTAAACTTTTTCACCAGTACGTTTTAAAAAAATGATTAATTTACTTAACTAATTTAGTAATAATTTAATTAATAATTTATTTGCACACGCTGTCATTTCGTTTTGTTTATTTAACATTTAACTTATTAATATTTACTAACCAACTTATTGAATTTGTTTGTGTTTTTTTGTTATTTTTTGTCATATTTAATGCCCACTGGGACCTAACTTGTCGGTCAAGGACCATTCTGGCCCCAGTCGGTCATAGTTATACTAAACTTGTAAATATAAATAAATAAATTATTTCAAATCTCATTGCAAAATGAAATCACATTTTTATTACAGTTTGTCCAGCGAAAGAACGGGTTCGAATCCCGCGGTGAACATGGACGGTAGTCAAGTGTAACAGAGTGAAATGACCTACATGTTGACACGCTCATAGAAATGTAAAAACCAACAACTAACTAAGAATAACACCTGTACCTCCAATTACATTTCCGACAAACGAAAATTAACAAGCTCCAAGACTGAAACAATGCCAAGCATGAGCTCATGTCAATAATAATTAAAAACTGGAGATAATCTCCAAACATAGGTAACAATTTTTCGATTGAAAAATGGAAGGAAAAAATTCTGCGACCTGGATTCGAACCAGGAACCTCGACTGTCATGGTCGACGCCTCTACCATTGGTAGGTAGAGCTAAGTGCCTGCCTCCCATTGGGTTTTAACTGTGACAACTTGGTTGTCTTTAAGACACCTTATGACAGCTTGGCTCTCCGGGTGCCTGCGATAGCCCAATTGGTAGAGGCGTCGACCATGACAGTCGAGGTTCCTGGTTCGAATCCAAGTCGCAGAATTTTCCCTTCCATTTTTCAATCGAAAAATCATGAGCTCATATTAGTGCCTCTATCCAAGAGGGTTTTCTCCTTGGCTATTGCTCGATGGTGTAAATATAAAATATGCATCATAGGGCATTGTTACTGGATTAATTGCATAACAATGTTGTTACTTTAGTTTTCTTCTTCAAATATGTCTGATGCTGAAAATAGGTGTCACAAGTTTTCAAGTTCGCTACTGAATTCTATACTTCGGTCTGTTCGCACCTTTTTAAAAGTGGAGGATATATGAAATATGAAATGAATACGTTTTTCATCGCTGAAATATCGCATCCAACTTTCCGTGAGACCAATAGTTCCTGAGATATCGGCCACATCGGTATCTTTTGCTATTGTTCTTTACAATCTTCAAGAGTAAAGAACATCATAGGGTCCACATCGAATACTTCAAAATATCAAAAAAACAAACAAACTTCAAAACGCTCTTAGATGAAATTTTGGACCATTTGCCTATATTTTCACTGTGTGGCTTTCAACATCAAAATTTCTACATGAAGATATCAACATGTAAGTAAATATAAAGAAAAGGAATAATTATTATATTACTGAACATTCATAAGATTTGATATTGACATTTTCAAAATTTAAATAAATTATTTTTAATTTTATTTAATTAAAAAATGGAATTAAATTATAATTTTTCTCGCTTTGAGTTGAGATCTATTATAACGTTTTACAAACTTAATGACTATGAAGTAGAAATTTAAGCTTTTTCTAAAATTCACTGTTTTTCACTTGAAACAAACTTTAAGTAGCAGTGTATGTTTTTTTTAAAGGTTTATGCTCTATCTTTCTCTCCCTATACTTCATATATTCTAAATTGAACTAATTTTCGGGTAACTGTTCTCGATTTTTATTTCACATCCTTCATACCAACTCAATAGTCTCACGCTAATGGGGTCCGATTTTATAATTCGAAATTTTTTAAACGATTAAAAAATAGTAAATAAACAATTAAATGAAGGATGAAAATAATAAAAATAATATCTACCATTTCATATTCGTCGTGTGTGTTAAATTAAAAAAAAAACGTGGGTGAAGCTAATCTAACCTTGGGCAAAACGAAGTCTTACAAAAAGCGAGCGAGAGCCTCTAAACCCGGCGAGATAATCAGCGGGCGATGCGGGGTTTCCAAAGATTTCCCTTGGGGCGAAAAGGAGTGGAAAATCTTTTTTTCCTGCTGCCATCAAGAGAGTAAATACTATTGCTTCATTACATTCATCGTCGTTTTTATTTCACCTCCCCCCACCTCCTCTTTTTTTCTGAGCCCTCTTCCAAATTTATTATTCAAAACATTCCCTCCTCGTTTCTGTCAACGATCTCAGTGGCTCACAAATCTCTCACACGAGTTGTGGAAAAAAAATAAATCACAACAATTTCAAATTGAATCTCTCTCTCTCTCTCTCTGTCTCTATTTGTAAGTTTGACGACATAGAAGGAAATATTCTCATCATATTCCGCGAGTGACTGACCCTGATTCGATCCAGATCATTTTCATGCCAAAGCGCTAACTTTTCCTGCCCCAGTCATCCAGTTAAAGCCATCTAGCCTTCTTTCTTTCCATTCCTGCATGTAATTCTACTTTTATATAATAATAATAATACCTTCGTTTCATACTCTCCTTTGGCACACACGCACTCATCATATCTTAATTCGTGCCCCCCACCACATAAGCACATATTCTCTCTGCAAAGTTCTCTTATCAAGCCTATAAAAGCGACACGCCATGGAGAGAGAGAGAGAGAGAGAGAGAGAG
>JAHWFO010109568.1:0-17687 GCA_023313115.1 Rhysida immarginata
AAGATTGCTCTCCTGAAATTAATTAAACACAGTTGTCAATTCTTCAAATCAACTATTCTTTTTTCTTTTGGCCCGAAACTTAGGATATTTTATCTTCTTTGCTGTTGTTATTTCAACAGTATACGTTATGGTGTAAGCAGTAGGTTCCTATCAGCAAATTTGTACATAACTGTTCTCAGCCACTTGGGCTGTGTGTACGGTGTATGGCATGAACAGGGTTGCAGTTCCCCTACTAACGGCGTTTTGAGGTAATTCGTGTAAAAAGTCGTCGTGTCTTCCAGTTAGGGTATGTGAAATATGTTGCCTCATTAGTTTCAAGGGTTATTCGGTTACTCTGCCTCTTGGTAAATTTTGTTGGCACATTGTTTCAGTTGACTACTGATAACCCCGGGATACTAAATGAGCGGATTGACATCGCAAACTTTATAAACATAGTTTCTCACTATGTATGTTTTAATTTTCTTCTCTATGATTTCTGTGTTCTGATTGTTCCGTTTGTTGTTTGTATTTTAAATAATTTTATCCCACTCACGCCATTTTTACTCTTTTTTAGGGCGTACAGGGATAGTGTAATATAGGTATTATTCTACACGGGCTTTAACCCTTTAACTGCGTAATTAAATTTTATTTTCATTCCTGAGAAGATGGAATTATCCACTTTTAGCAGCATAACAAGAAGTTTTTTAAACCTTGTGAGATGAATCAGATTAACGCAGGTAGAGATAATGTAATTTTGTGTGGATATATCAGCTTTACGCAGCAAAAGGGTTAAGTCAAATTTAGGTTAAAATATCACTATGAAATTTTATTGTTACTTGACTGTGTGCCCTAAACAGTCTAGTGGGTAGAACATCAGGTTAGCATTCACTGGTTGAGTGATGGTCTGAGTTCGTTTTGTCTGTGACTTTAGTTTCCATATATTTTGGTCAAGCCCCGTTTTTTTGTTGTTTTTTTTAACCTGTTATACCCATAGTGTTAAGGTCAAAACTCGTTTTCCTTTTCTTTTCTTTTTTTACTATAGTTTTTAAAATTTTTGATGTCATTAAAAGCTGTTTACGACTTTTGGTACCAGACTGACCTATGATTGACAGGCATGAAATGCGTTTATTTTTGGTTCATACGAGTTGCCCCACCTTTAGTTCCACTGATTTTTTTCACCTCGTTAAAGTGGGTTTTTTTCGAGAAATGAGTATGCAATGGTTACCGCGTTGTTCAAGTATTACTCTAGCCGCGTTGGATGGCATCTAAGCCAGCATCTGATGCGATAAACGTTCGCACTAACCCACAGTAAACCAAATAAAAAAGCCGTCCAATTTGTTTGACTGGTTTTCGTCTGATTAAAAAGTGTTTTATTTTTCGACAAAGCGCATACGCAATGGTTTCCACGTATTCAAACACAACATTGGCCGCATTGGGTGTCATCTAACTCGGCATCTGATGCGATAAAACCTTCGCACTAAGCCACGCTAAACCAAATAAAAAAAAATACTATCCAATTTGTCTGGCGGGTTTTCGGCTTATTAAAGTGTTTTATTTTTTTGCCAAAAAGTGTACGCAATGGTTACCACATAACTCAAACATGACAATGGTTGTGTTGGATGTCATCTAAGGTAGTATCTCATAGGTTAAACGTTTGCCGTAAGCCTCGCTAAAAATTCTTTGTGATTTCCAGGCATGTTATGTGAAATACGTTTCTTTTTTGTTTTGCTAGTATTTCGCTTCATTAATGTCTTGCATTTCAACATATTTGTGTGGGCAAGAGGTAACCACGTTGCTTGAGTATAACGTTCACCGTGGTGACCATCACTTAAATCGGCGGCTGATATGATAAATGTTTGCGCTAAAGTGGCTTCGTGTCCTACACAATGTTTTATGCACGTAATTCAAGTAGTCCATTTACCGAGTTGGTTGACATCTATGTCGTCATCTGTTACGTTAAACGTTTGCGGTAATCTACGCAATAACGCCTTTGTGATTATCGCTCATGTTATGTGAAATACGTTTCTCCATTAGTTTCACAAGTATTTCGCCTCGTTAAGGTATTTCATTTCATCAGCTATGCAGTGTTAGGGCTTACCACGTTGCTCAAGTACAACATACGCCGCAGCCACTGGCACCTAAGTCGGCAGCTGATACGATAAATGTTCACGCTAAAAGGTTTTTGTGATTTTTCAGTGATTCTGCATGCGTACATATACTGATTTTTCGACCAAAATTTCATTCATTCATTAAGTCAAAATGATCTAAAATTAAAAGTTTCGCTCGGATGTTTGGTTGCTTGGTGGATTAGCTTGTTATCTAAAGATTGAAAACATTACATGCATTTCATTAAATTACCAAACACTGTCACACATTACTGGTATGGTATTGTACGGTTGTAATTCCGCACCCGAGTGTGAATCTATTCACGACAGGGCTGGTAGAACTCCTTTATGGCAAAGCCTCAATTATTCAAAATTTTTTATAGTTATGACTAACTATAATCAAATGGTAGCATATCTTGCTATTCTAAATGCTTCAACACCAGATCAATGGTTCTGGAGGTTACGCAACACAGGGCTGATGTGAAAACGCCAACAAGAACTATTGGAAATGCTTAACTACAGGTTCTGTAATCCGTCCACGTTCTGAAGTAGTCGCGTGTGTGTGACAGCCCCGGTGTCGTACAGTAGCAAACGTTCTCCAAAGTCAAACATCTCAACATTTTTACACAACAGCATTGTTAAGGTTTTAACATGAAACTATGTCAACGTCACAGTTGAAAAACATGATTTCGCTCACAACACCAAACACAGATGTATGGACAGTAAGAAATACGACAGGTATTCATTTTGTGGTGCATATCACAATTAGGTTCGATTTAAAAATATATAAACAAATAAAAGATACCTTTAACTGGTAAGCAAAATACTAGCTTCTACGGTCTTCCTCTTCAGAGCAAACTATTCTTATGGCAGTCATCTCATGCACTTTTTGCACAAACTCAGGTTTCATATTTTCAAAGATGGTGTCATTTGTTCAGCCATAGTGAAGGTTTGAATTGTAATACAGAATACTATCCCAAATATATTTTTTCATTCTAATTTTTACATTCTAAACTCGTTACCAAGAATTCAAATCTGACGTTGGTACCACATGTATTTGTTCATTTAAGAGTTTCAACAGCATAAAAGTTGCAAATTCAAGCACTCAACCAAACTCCAAACAAACAAACAGACATCACTTTCATAAACAAAGCATGGTACTTGCAATAATCACGTCTTCATTCAAGTCGTTATTTATCACAGTAAGGCTAGTACTCAACATCCATAAATTATTTCTAAAGGTGTAACATCTCACATCCTTAATAAAAAATTATATGTTCATCAACTCATCCAAATGCGGCGATAGTAATTTGTCGCTGTATATGTAACTTTTTGTTGCGTTAGTAACTTTGTCTTGTTTAACTTCGTGTACGCAAAAGCGGTTGAAGATGCAATCTCATGAATGTAAATTCTTGCTAATATGTAAAGCCGCGTATACAATTTCTAGTTAGCGCCTAATTTTGTGAAGACAAAAAAAGGTCGGAGATGTAATTTCATGAATGGAAATTCTTCCCGACATGTAAATCCGCAAATGCAATTTCTTGTCTTTGCTTATATTCACGTACCCAAAAAATAGCAGAGATGTAATTTCCCGAATGCAAATTCTTGTCAACATGTAGATCCGTGAATACATTTCCCAGACTCGGATTAAACCTGCGAATACAATTTTCCTTCTACCTCGAATGTTTGGAAACACTAAGGTGGACTTTAATTAACGGGGTTTTTTTCAAAAGCCCGTTAACTGTCCGCCTGTCCGCCTGTTTCCATCATTCGAATGAACAAATACATGTGGTACCAACGTCAGATTTGAATTGTAGGTAACGAGTTTAGAATGTAAAAGCTGGATGGTTTTCTATATTACATTTCAAACCTTCACTATGGCTGAACAAATGACACCATATTTGAAAGTATGAAACCTGAGTTTGTGCAAGAAGTTCATGAGATGAATGCCATAAGAATAGTTTGCACTGAAGAGGACGACCGTAGAAGCTAGTATTTTGCTTACCAGTTAATGGTATCTTTTTTTTTGTTTATATATTTTTAAATCGAACTTAATTGTGATATGCACCATAAAATAAATACCTGTCATATTTCTTACTGTCCATACATCTGTGTTTGGTGTTGTGAGAGAAATCATGTTTTTCAACTGTGACGTTAACATAGTTTCATGTTAAAACCTTAACTAAGCTGTTGTGTAAAAATGTTGAGAAGTTTGACTTTGGAGAACGTTTGCTACTGTACAACACCCGGGCTGTCAAAACAAGATATTTACTTTGTCACACACATGCGACTACCTCAGAACGTGGACGCATTACAGAGCCTGTAGCTAAGCATTTCCAATAGTTCTTGTTGGCGTTTTCACATCAGCCCCATGTTGCGTAACCTCCAGAAATGTTGATCTGGTGTTGAAGCATTCAGAATAGCAAGAATTGCTATCATTTGATTATAGTTAGTCATAACTATACAACATTTTGGATGAATGAGGCTTTGCCATAAAGAAGTTCTACCAGTCCTGTCGTGAATAGATTCACACTCGAATGCGGAATTACAACCGTACAACACCATAACAATAATGTGTGACAGTATTTGGCAATTTAAGGAAATGCATGTAATGTTTTCAATCTTTAGATAACAAGCTAATCCACCAAGCAACCAACCATCCGAGCGAAACTTTTAATTTTAGATCATTTTGACTTAATGAATGAATGAAATTTTGGCTGAGAAATCAGTATATGTATGCATGCAGACTCACTGAAAAATCACAAAAACCTTTTAGCGTGAACATTTATCGTATCAGCTGCCGACTTAGGTGCCAGTGGCTGCGGCGTATGTTGTACTTGAGCAACGTGGTTACCCCTACCCCAGCATAGTTGATGAAATGAAAGACCTTAACGAGGCGAAATACTTGTGAAACTAATGGAGATACGTATTTCACATAACCTGAGCGGTAATCACAAAGGCGTTATAGCGTGGATTACCGCAAACGTTTAACGTAACAGATGATGACTTGGATGTCAACCAACTCGATAAATGGACTACTTGAATTACGAGCATAAAACATTGTGTAAGACACGAAGCCACTTCAGCGCAAACATTTATCATATCAGCCGCCGATTTAAGTGATGGTAAATCAAATATGACGAAATGAAAGACATTAATGATGCGAAATACTAGCAAAACTAAAAAGAAACGTATTTCACATAACATGCATGGAAATCACAAAGAATTTTAAGCGTGGCTTAGTGCGAACGTTTATCCCATCAGATACCAACTTAGATGACACCCAACGTGACCAATGTCATGTTTGAGTTACGTGGAAACCATTGCGTATGCGCTTTGGCAAAAAGTAAAACACTTTTTAATCAGATGAAAACCAATCAAAGAAATTGGACGGCTTTTTTATTTGGTTTAGGGTGGGTTAGTGCGAACATTTATCGTATCAGATGCCGGCTTAGATGCCATTCAACGCGGCTAGTGTAATACTTGAACAACGCGGTAAACATTGCGTACTCATTCCTTGAAAAGAAACACTTTAACGAGGTGAAAAAAATCAGTAGAACTAAAGGTGGGGCAACTCGTATGAACCAAAAACAAACGTATTTCATACCTGTCAATCATAGGTCAGTCTGGTACCAAAAGTCGTAAACAGCTTTTAATGACATCAAAAATTGTAAAAACTATGATAAAAAAATAAAAGAAAAGGAAAACGAGTTTTGACCTTAACACTACGTGTATAACAGGTTAAAAAAAACAACAAAAAAACGGGGCTTGACCAAAATATATGGAAACTAAAGTCACAGACAAAACGAACTCAGACCATCACTCAACCAGTGAATGCTAACCTGATGTTCTATCCACTGGACTGTTTAGGGCACACAGTCAAGTAACAGTAAAATTCATAGTGATATTTTAATCTAAATTTAACTTAACCCTTTTGCTGCGTAAAACTGATATATCCACACAAATTTACATTATCTCTACCTGCAGAAATCTGATTAATCTCACAAGGTTTAAAAAACTTCTTGTTATGCTGCTAAAAGTGGATAATTTCATCTTCTCAAGAATGACAATAAAATTTAATTATGCAGTCACAGGGTTAAAGCACAGATTGAATAATACCTATATTACAGTATCCCAGTACGCCCTAAAAAAAGAGTAAAAATGGCGTGAGTGTGATAAAATTATTTAAAATACAAACAACAAACTGAATAATCAGAACACAAAAATCATAAAGAAGAAAATTAAAACATATATAGTGAGAAACTATGTATATAAATTTTGCGATGTCAATCCGCTAATTTAGCAGCCCAAGGTTATCAGTACTCAAATGAAACAATGTGCCAACAAAATTTACCAAGAGGCAGAGTTTAATTAGCCAAATAACCCTTGAAACTAATGAGGCAACATATTTCACATACCCTAACTAGAAGACATGACTATTTTTTAACACGAATTACCTCAAAACGCCGTTAGTAGGGGATCTGCAACCCTATTCATGCCATACACCGTACACACAGCCCAAGTGGCTGAGAACAGTTATGTACAAATTTGTTTATATGAACCTACTGCTTACACCATTACGTATACTGTTGAAATAACAACAGCAAAGAAGATAAAATATCCCATGTTGAATTGAAGAATTGACAACTGTGTTTAATTAATTTCAGGAGAGCAATCTTTTAACAATATCAGTTAATCTGCTGCTGTCGAAATGTATAGACAATGTTACTACGAATGCACGCGCAAACATCTGGCGAACCGTATTGGTTATAAACGTTTTCGAACGTTCTCCAATGCCGAGAGTAAATGAAATCATCATAAAAAATCGGAGAAATTTATAAGAGGTGCGCATGGTTGCCTTAACCCGTGCGAACCCTAACATTAATAAGAAAACGTGTATTTGAACTATGCCTCAGCTCACGTCACCCTTACTGCACCCTGGTGATGGTAAGAAATCAGCACAGAAAATAAGAAAAATAAATAAATATATAAAAAATACGTGCAAGTTTGACTTGTGTCAAAAGAGAAACGAAATTGTAGCATAAACATTGTATAATTGTATGCGTTGACAAATACCCTGAGGATAAGCTGTCATTTAGCATTTGTATTTACGAGATATTAAGGAAGAAGAAACCTTGAAAGAGAGAGAGAGAGAGAGAGAGAGGGGAAGAGAGAGCTGAAGATAAGGTTACATGTAACGAATTGAAACAATGAGAAATGCTGCATTTTTAACAATCACAGCAAATCATTTCAGGTATATATTAGTAACGAGAAACCCGTATAACCTCGATAGTGTTGAAAAACAAAAAAATTTGTAATTTTAAACACACAATTTTAACTTAAATTAACATAAAAGCAACAACTCACTAAGAGGTAGGGCTTGTCGGCTAACAAAGGAAACCTTGAAAAACAATTTTTCTTTTTTCAAACAGACTCACGTGGACAGAAACGCAAGAATAACAAGCAGTAAAACGAAAAAAATTTGATTAAAACAAAATTTCAGTCGAAAGAGTAACAAGGCCCGAAATGAATGCAACTGCATCTAGTCAGATAGGAGTCACCAATGGATAGATGGGCTCGCTATTATCTGTTAATTGGTGCTATCATTACAATAACCCTTCTTAGTCAACAAAGCAGTATGTTGCTAAAAGCAACCTTCCATGTTCACAGCTGCACGCGGGCATTGTTTGAGTCGGTTCACAATGCGTTTGCCACGCCAAATGCGTGCAGAATTTAGGAGGAAGTATGTGTAAGCGACTGAGCGACCTGCTTATACAATAGACCTATGAGCCACTGAAACCAAACGAGGAAAGAGAAGACCTCAAACTCTCCCCTATCTTACAATTTAGCTGTCTTGCCTAATGGAACAGAAGAATAAAACAGCCCAGAATAACCAAACAATAGAAAAAGAGTAATAAAGCCTGCTTTAATAAGTAACACTATTGACCTATGCCTTTCAAAAATGTGAACTTAGTAATACCTTAAAAGAGAAATTTGCACCTAAACGTTTATTATGCAATGCAGATTAACTTAGAAAATTTAACATTTGCACGAGACTAAATACATTAAAAGTAAAGTCAGAATTTTGTTTTATTTTATTTTGTTTTTTAGCACGTCAGTTAAAATTATAGGGAATAAAAAGCAATCAGTAAATAGTAACTAAAAACTGAAAGCCTGTAAACTTTTCATCATCATCATCAACATTATTTGTAATTATTTTTATAAGAAATAATGCAAAACAGAAAAAACAGAGATATGGAAATGTGGAGATAAATTTTCCAAGGTAACGAATGACCGCGAGAGCTAAGAAATGAACAAGTCCTACCGGACATGTGAAAACAATAATGCTATTGTATTGTATTAAAATTGAAACACTGCATTTTACATTAGCAAAATGCTGCAACCCTACGGATGAGACAAGGACTTTTAGCTTAGATTAGCGTCAGCCTTGATTACAGCTGTTGTCATCGCTGTTCACGTCTCAGATACGCTAGGCTTCGTACGGTCTGTGGTATAAGAATTACACTTTTATAAATAGGACAGGCTTTAATTTAGTCGGAAAAGCACGAAACGAATGAGGGAAACACCATTGTATCATAAGCAAAACGTATATCGCATACCTGTGCTAGAAAATGTAAGGAATTTTAGCCAGAAATAGCTTGAACACTGACCATAGTGTCAAACGGTGCTGTACTCCTCGCAAACACGCTAAGCCTAGCCCGCCAAGTTGTGTGATAACAAGTACGTACGTTTTTTTTTTGTTTTTTTTGTTAGGGGGAGAGAATTTAATTAGGAGGAAAACAAAAACTAAACGATGAAAGAACAGGGTAATCCTAACAAAGTACAGAAAAACATATCACATATATCTTTGGCTGAAGACACAGTGTTTTTAAGCAAACACAAACACGTGAACAATGCAACTTTGAGCGAAGACGCTAAACAACAACGCCCCAGCTGTAGCAGCAGCACCATCCACGCTTGAGCACACACAAGCGTAACATCTATCACCTTGCACACCATCGTAAAAGGGCAGTGAATCGAACATACACTCCATGACAAACCTTTAAAAGTAAAAATCAGTGTCATTAGACAGAAAAAACAAGCCATCGAGGACGCATCATTGAGAAAGCATGCCCGAGAAGCAACGTGGACGTGATTGCCTACCCCAGGAATCACACGCGAACGTCATCAACTCGTGAATTATAGAGTGACGCAAAACGAAAGCACAGTCTACGTACAGCCTTTATTAAGGAAAAATTATAAAATTCAAACTGTAAAACTAACCAACAATCGCGCGACTTTGAGAACTAAACGACTTGTGACGAGTGATGTTAAATCATCGCATGTGACTATGACCTTAAATTGAATACAGACTTTTTGCACTATAAAGAGTACGAAGCATATCAATCTCGTATCCTAATACCTTAAGTGAACAGAAAAGTTGTATACTGTATGAGAGAGAGAAAGAGAGAGAGAAAGAGCAAAAACAATTTTTAGAATACAATTTTAAACAACCTTTTGCAAACTTGTATTGGTTATGTAGGAGGAGGGAGAAAGAGAGAGAGAGAGGGGGGGTGGGTGACTGAATATCGCCAGGTTGGGGAATCAAACAATGCTTTTATCAACCTCTATGAGCCAAAGTTGTGCAAATTTGTATAGAGAGAGAGAATCAAGTATGCCTCAGCAACATTGAGAAATGTGAAATTTGTATTTTTATTTAACATTTCAACCAGGTTCAACCCAGAGAAGAAATGCACACTTGTCAATTGAAACAATGTAGCCATTAGTTGAAAATTAAAAACAAAACAATACACCTTTAAACAGCAGTCATTTTATTTAGAAGAAACTGTAAAAGAGCTTGGAAAAAATTTGGTTACCCCAGAAACAATAGTGAATTAGTAATTAGGTAATCCATTTGAGGTGCCAGTATACTAACCCCTACCTATTTAGGTGGGTATTTAAGGGCGTCAACAGGTGTTCACTTGTAAGACAGAATCACCTAAGTGGATTTTGCTGAGAGCCTCACGACCCCTCTTATCTGCCACGCTGGTACCAGCACTAGGGGTACATCAGAGGATGATGAAATTAATTTTATTTCAGCCTTAGGCCACCTGTGAACCAACGCCCAAAAACGACCACACCCAAAACAGAGGAACAACGCCCCAAAAAAGACTACACCCTAAAAAGACCATACCCACAACAGATAACCTCTGCCCAAAAAAATACCACACTCAAAACAGAGGATCAACGCTCAAAAAGGACCAATGCCTAAAAGAGACCACACCCAAAACAGAGGACCAACGCCCAAAACTGGGGAGGGGGTGGGTGTTCACGTGACATGAAACCTGCACGCTGATTGATTGAATGCCTGTGACGTCAGGAAGGGGCGTGGAGGGGGTTGGGTGGTCACGTGACACGAATGCTGGGGGTGGAGGGATTAGGTGGTCACGTAATACGAATACTGCACGCTGATTGGTTGAACGCCTGTTACGTCAGGAAGGGAGGTGGAGGGGTGGGTGGTCAGGTGACGCAAATACTGCACGCTGATTGGCTGAATTAGGCCACGCCCACCTCATTAATATGCGACCTGATCAAGTCCTTATCTACTTAGATGCATTGTTTGAAAAGTGGCTACCATTTTACTCCAGTATAAAATAAAAAGTTCTCTTTCAAGTTTCTTAAATAGGGAATCACAAGCTTTCAGAAAATATAGAGATGTTTGAAAATTTTCTCGCTACTTTATTTAATCGACTTTGAAATCAGCAATATTCGCGAGCGAAATTCTCATTTTTGATGACATATTATGATGACTGGGAAATGGAATTAAAAGTTAAAAAAATTTTTTGTGAATCCTATGGGTAGGGTTGTTATTACCTATACTGAAAAAAATATTTGGATTTGGCACCGTTCCTTATTTATCTGAGGTCAAATTTGGGAAAATTTTCATTTTTCATCTCAAAAGGGGGACCAGGAAAACATTTTTTTTTTTTTTACCTTATAACCCAATGTTGAAAGTATTTTTTGTAAAACAAGAAATGATTTTTATTCAATAGTCAGTAATCACATCTATCTTGTAATTCCCTTAAATCTTTCTTTTACTCATGTCGTCACCTTTTATTTCTTTATAAACATAAATATCTCTTGTAGCTGCAATTGCAATCGCTTTTGTATGCGCTTCATTTCCCCAAGTTTTAATGTTGCAGTATTATTTATTACTTCTATTACACATGTATATTCAATAAAAAAGCTTATCTGTTCAAAGAATAAACAATTTTTTTAAAAACTATAACAACATAACATTCTAAAGCACTTATGTAATTCTTGTATCCCAAATAAACATAACGATAACGAACGGAATAGACATGACCCATCCATCACCTTCTGTTTTCACTACTAAGAAATTTTCTCTTAAAACATCATTTTTTTTCCTTTCATTGTAAATCAATAGGATGAGACTTTAGAACATTTCATTTTGTCATTTCCACAAAGTCTTCATATGCTAAAAATATCATTTCTAAACGATTACAGTAATTTTCTTTAGACAAGGTTACATTTATTTTATGAATCTCCGGCAGTTTTCTAACAGCAATTTATAAAATTGCTTCATCTGAATTTAAAAGTTCAATCAAAATTTAATTCAATATTTTCTTTTACGGTATTAGCTTCATGAATAACAATATTAGTACTACAATTTAAAATAGCTTTTTATATTATTAAAGATGATTGTTCATTTTGAGCATACCCAGGATCATTGCTCTGTAAATTACTTTTTACAAATATTGCCCTCTCACCCAATCAGTTGAGATCTTTATAATTTTTTATTATGGTCGATAAACATTATCTATAACTTCTCTAAAGGAAGCTACTACATTACAAAAACTGTATAAAAAATGAATCTTCTCTAGTTACTAGCTCATTAAAGAAAGTATCTTCACTTTTTCGGCAAAAGTTTGAACAGCTGCACGCCCTAGAAGTTGAATATTTTCTTCTTTGTTTTATAAAAATTTCTTATATCACTCTATAGATTTTAATAAAAAAAGAAATATTAATGATTTTTATTTATTTATTTATTTATTATTTTTTATAACTATTTTCCTTAAAACGTGAATCATTAAGGCAAACATCGTAGCTAACGAAAAAAACATACCATGGCATTGAAAATTACCTGATCTTCTTAGTCAAAGATGATTAAACTCACCAACTTCTTTGAACCTCAACATAATTCTCCACTTTCCAATAACACTTCAATATCCACTTAAGTTCATAGAATGAAAGTCTCACCGTCATTTTGGTTTGTAAACAAATGAACAACAGTGACTGTGTAGCTATACATTTTCAGTGCCGTCTGGATCATACACAATAAACCTTATATTTCTATCTCATTTCGTTGATGAGCTATAACGTTTCAAATAGTGTATACATCAATTTGGGACACTCTCTAGAAGATGATTACCAACACAACTTATTTTGGGGTTCATTTCATCTTATAACTTATTCAGAATTAGGAAGCTTCAGAAGTAGTTCCTCAGAATCCTATCGAATGTCCCTAAAGGTTCTTCTGTTTCTCATTATTTTTATATACTAGGCATCTTCACAATAGATCAAATTTGTACCATACAGCTCTGCTCATTTATGTACGAGATTTTGAATTCCCTCTTACTTGTTACAACTCGTGTGAATATTAAAATCTGATGTAATATGGATTAATAAATAGCATAGTCGTAAAAGAGATAAACGCTTTACAATACATATTTATTTATTTATAGAGAAAGTGGTTTCGACTTTTGAACCCGGTGTCTTCAGATTATGATACAGTAAATAAAGCTACTAGATCAAGAGCAGCACAATTACCCTACCAAACAGCACCACAATTACCAAATACACGGTAGGGTAATTGTGCGTATATTATCAGGGGATAATATATATATTCGTATATTATCAGGGGATAATATATATATTATCTTGATATATATCTTCCTGTAACTAAATTTAAATATAGAAGAAGGTGTGTCGTATGTCAGCCTAAGCCAAATTACCACCAACATGGCGTCTCTTTGCAACATATACTCAATTTCGGTCATGCTGAAGAAACATATAATGACCTGACTTCTTTATCTTGCTATTATTAAAATAATTAGTATTGAGTCAACCAGATCTATCTCTTGCTATTTCTTGCTGAGTTCTTTTTGTACTTTAGTATTACCTGTAGGTTAACTTTTTTGCAAATTTTGTTGTTTGTCCTATTGGATCTGTAGTATTTTTAAGATTTAACCTAATTTAGTTACCCTAATGATGTATTAATCTTATTCGCATGTGGGTTTTAGTAGGCCTCCTGCTCTGGGCCTTGGTTTATTGCTCAGAGATCATTTAGTTTTGCTTATATTTTAGTAGGTTTTGGGCCTTTCTACCCTATACTAATTATAGCATACTTATGTTTGTCCTATTGTTATTTAGCCAATATCTAATGTTTTAGAAAGAAAAATAACTCCGAAAACACTATTCCACTGAGTCTCACTGATGATGGAAACTTCGTTTTTGAAATGTACATCTGAGTCATTAAAATTTATTATGTGGAATAGTGTTTTCGGAGTTATTTTTCTTTCTATGGTTGTGTCCACAGTTTTTGGCTTGATTCCATTGTACCTAAAGTTTTGTTTTTGGGGGTTTGTTTTGGGTGCGCACTTGTTTCCACGTTTTGTTGCCCCATTGGACCAACTTGCCGGCTCACGGCCTTGCACCCTATGATGTTGTTATCAACATTAACATAAACTTTTAATGGTTTAGAAATCTTAAGTTTGTACTATTGTATTATCCGAATTTTATTTTGTGTCGCTGTTCCATCTTGAATAATTTTAATCACTGTAACAACTATACTCTGCCCAACTATACTCTGCCCAACTATCTCTGCCCAATGAAAGAAAACCTGGGCGTGCCCAGTTAATTGCCAATTTGAATTGTTAAACATTGTTTAATTTTACTTAGCAACAATCCCTAACAATTGAAATCGGAAATTTAATTAGACACGTCTAGTTTTTTATTGAACAGTCTATAGTTTGTAATTATCTTGTTCTACTAACTTATTGTAATTTTATTTGATTTAATAATGTATTGTCGGTCTTTGGCCATACTGGTCCCCACGGGCATTGATGTAATCCATTTACCCTAATCTAAATAAATAAATAAATAAATAAATAAATAAATAAGTAAATAACATTCAGCACAACAAAACGATCGTCGAAACAGTTTAAATTAACCACAGCGCAACAATAGGCAAAGGGAAATGAAGCCTTTTTTTACAATGCCTTCAGTAAAGATAACAGAAAGAACTATTAAAGTCATAATAATCACAGAGAGAGAAGGACTCCGCATTGAAACGTAATTCATTGTTATATCATCATAGATATGCATTGTTATTCGTATTTCAACCAACAATGTATTGAGTTTCAATGAGAAGGCCTTCTCTCTCAGCGGTCACGACTCTACGCTGTCCAACAATCAAACGCCGACGTCACAAATTGCTCCACGCAAACAAAACTTCATAGACATGTAAGAAAATCTATTGTGGAGACCACGAATACACATTTATGGCCCCGTCGATTACAATGAAAAGAGGGAGGAGCACAACTAGATGGTACAACAGTCCTAACTAAAAAATTTCAACATTCCACAGCTAATCGTTTTTGAGTTATGCGAGATACATATGTACGTACGTACAGACGTCACTCCGAAACTAGTCAAAATGGATTCAGGGATGTTCAAAATGTATATTTCCGTTGGAATCTGAAAACCGAAATTTTTCGCGATTACAATACTTGCTTTACTTAGTACAAGAAGTAAAAATATATGTATGTACGTGTAAAAATATTTTTATACACTGTTGAATGTGATCAGAAAAACTTTGAGCTGTCTCATCAACATCAACTTCATCATTATCATTATCATCATAATCATCATCAGCCATTGTTACCAAAAGTATTCTTAGTAAGCAAAAATCTTGTGCAATAAAATCAAAACCCTTGCATCCTTTTTAACCCTGAACCCAAAAAAGCCTCGCCCCACACACCAAATTTTGTCAATGCCCATTGCACATTTTTAAAAACACTATGCCCCATCAGAAACCTTTGCAATTTAAATTAGAATGTAATAATGTATAAATTAATAAACGTAAACTTAATGAATGAAAAAAAACTTGAAGAAAAAGACGTAAAAATTGTGTAGTGTGAAGTAAACTTATAAAACACAGGTTAAAAGTAAGAGAAAGTGTGGGAAAGTAAGGGACGGTGAACACCCACCACTAACCCCTTCAGCAATTACCACAGACCAAGGTGATGTCAGAAAGGGGTCATTGGAGGCGGGCTTCACGGCAAACCACATGGGAAGCTGCAAGCGATCTCTGAGATAAAGGGGCAAGGGGTGCTTCATGATATGACACACAGAACACCTTTCAGCAAGAGAGGGGAGGAGGAGGAGACTGTGACGTGAGGACCACACCCAAAATTATGAATATCAACAAAAATTCATAACTTAAAGGGGAAACACCCCCTCCACATTAAAAATTATTAAGATTCATATTTAATTCAATATTTAATAAGGGGGGTGGGGTTTTTAATTAAAAATTACACCTGTGGGTATGGCCAGGTATAAAATTGTTGTGACACCCCTCCACATTCCAATCCCACTGGACCGCGATACGTACTGCTAACGTTTTTATTATATTTGATGATTCAACTCCTATAAACGAAATTTATTAATGGAATAATATTAATATGTCAAATTAAATTTGATAAAGAAATAATATTAGTATGTCAGATTAAATTTAAATAATAGTGCAATCATACTGACATAAGTTAAAGTCCACCATCTAGTGACATACTTTGAAAACAAAAGTCTATTTAACTTTACGAAAAAAAACCTAAAAGAATTGATAAAAAGCATGGTATAAAAACGTACCATACCTAGAACACAGTGATACAAACTACGTACATGGAAAGTTTCGTGAAGATCCGTTGAGGATTTTCTGAGTTACAGAAGGACAAACATTAAAATGGACTCTGATTTATAATTTACAGCGTGGTTCTTAAACCCTGTCACAGACTTCGCATGCGTCTCCCCAAGGGCCATGGGGAGACCATTGGGAGAACATATGCGAAGTTTGTGACAGGATTTCGGACTCACCTTATTATATACGGATTTATGTATAAATTGTACATAAGAATATAAACTCACGATTGTAATGAGTTAAAGAAATATTTCTCACTGTTGTTGAAGATGTTATGTGAACATAAAATATTACGGAAGCTAACAGAGGTTTTAAAATATGTCAAAATCTTCGGGCAGTATGTATAATACATATATTTCATAGTATCATCTATAAAAACTAAATATTTACTATATCGTCTTTAAGCACTGTACAAAAAATTTGAAATTTTTTTCTGTCCTTTAGATGAAACTATGTGATTCTTGATGTAAAAATGTATGAAACCAGTTAAATGTCTGAAGTGTGTATATACCAGTTGTTGGATCCAAACGAGAGACTGACTTAAGGGGAGATCCTGCATCCACGCCACAGTCCCGTTTTTGGAGGGGGAGACCAAGCAAGGGTGTTTCAAATAGATAAGGAACAAGTGTGTTTCTACGAGTTTCCTCAGTTCCTCGAGTAGATGAAACAAGTGTGTAACCACGCGTTTGCAACATCCATAAGAGAAAATAGTGTAACGCAATACGCAATAGAAACTAGTGTGTACTAGGCCACTCGCTAACTTGTGCCCAGTTCTCGAGGAGCCCATGGACACGACTTTCCTAGCACCTTTCCTTTTCGCTTACTGCTCTTTTCTCTCAACATTGCAATTTCTGGTTCTCGCAACTCCCTTTCTGTGCTTCCTCGTTACTTTCTGCCTACATAAATCCTCTCTATCTCTATTGTTACTTATGACTGCAAAATTTACGTTCATGCCAACAAGAGATGGTGCCCCACGATCTCCAACATTGTTTCCCTGCAGAATTCGTCTCACCTAACCTAGCCTAACCTAACCTAAAACTCTACTTAAATGTGACACGTAACTCTGTGACACGTATCCTTTAAGACAATTTCTTAAGCCTTTTAAAGATATTAATTTTTTATAGAAATATAAACAAAGACAAATTTTTTTTCATATTCCCGTCTCGATTGTTTTGAGTTTATGTAATACAAGCAGAGGTAAAAAATTAAATTATAACTCCCAATTATAACACTTGTCCTTCCAACTAAATTAGGTGATAACCCTTGAGTGGCTCGGACGTTTTTTTTTAAAATAAATTTTGCAAAATCTTAAAAATAAACACATGAAAACGCTTAAATATAATACAGTTAAAATTCTTAATGAAAATTTGAAAAAATTTTTTTTAAGGTTCACAATAGATGGACCTCTCCAAAGATGCCACTGTTAGTATAAATAATTTCTTACTCACAAAAACTTACTTTAGATGTACACTTGATGTTGTTGCAATTCCCACTCTTCTCTCGATGTCTTGAAGAAAAACTGGCCATTCATCACTTTGTGTATTCTAGCGGTCGCTGATTCTTCTATTTACTTGCTTGCCATTTGCTCAATACAGCACAGAGCT
>JAHWFO010109590.1:0-12254 GCA_023313115.1 Rhysida immarginata
TATTTTTATCAAAAGAGAATAAAATTTATTTGAAAATAAGAATATGAAGTAATTTTTTTTTTCTTCCAAAACTTTTTACAATTAATGTGTTTTTATATCAATGATACTAAAAAATTTGTAAATTGTTCTTTGATGATACACGACAATTACTCTGCTAGAAATTATTAACACGATAATTCGTTTTGTTTTTGAAATAACACAAAAAAAAGAAAACAAATCGATGGTAGTAAATAAATAAATAAATAAAACGTAATTACAAAAACGCATCTTCTCATATTTTCTTGATTAGATGATATGATGAGCTAAGACAGAGAGAGAGAAGGAATAAATATAGGTGGTCTTTCACTTTTAGTAAATTATCGTTTTTTTTTATAAGAAGGAATTCTTTTAGAATACTCACATGGTATAAAAGATACTCTTGTATTATTTTTCTTGATAATATTCATCCGATTGATAAAACTCAAAATAAGCTGATATTTCAGCTTATGCTACTGACAAGGACAATGAGGGAAAATGAGTAAGTCCTAATGAGAAGAGAGGGGCTGTGCGAGGCTATTAAGGAGAAAGTAATTTCTTGTTAGCCTCAGGGACCCAGGGGTTGATGCTTTTTCAAGGCGAACGGGTCTTAATTAGATTACAAAGAATGAGAAGACAAGGGACTATAAAACAAAAATTAAAAAAGAATAAATAATCACTCTGGGGGTTTTATTGTTAATGTAGATATGCCATTGGGTATCTTAAATAATTTTTTTTTTACTTTTAAGTATATATACTTGTAAGAAAATAACGATTTTTCAGACCACAGCTCTTGATCAAAGAAAAGAAATCCTCATCACACTTTTCACAGTTTTTCTGGTAAGTTTTTTTTTTTTATTTTTCATTTTTTATTATTTAACTTTTTTTTTATATATAATTTAAAATAAAAATAGTTTTTCGAGAATTTTATGAGAGAAAGACAGAAAAAAAAAGGAAGATTGCTTAGTTTTCTTTTCTCTTCCTTTTTTTTACATCTTTTTTAGATCTATTCACACGAGAAATAAAAATATGACTTCGCAAGCATATTTTTCACGAGAACCTCAGCCATTAATGCCCGAGAACTCATTATCATTAGGGGACGAAGTTTTTTTAGTTGTCAGTCGATTTAACCAGCATACCTTAATTCACGTGCGACAATATGTGCTCTCGGCACGTAAATATGTACCAACGCAGTCCGGCATTGCTTTGTCAGTGAACGAATGGAAAGCATTTTCAGCTCGACTAGAATCCATTTTACAACAATTTGAGACGGAAACGAATCCGTGCTATTTGTACGAAAGTAGCAAACTCATTGTCTTTTCGGTGGACGAAAATGGGACCATGATGATTAAGCTGGAGAAATCCGACGGATCAAAGAGCATTTTATTGGATGACTCTCAATTTCGCGTCATTTTGGACTCTATTCAATTTGTTAGTGACAAAATAGAAGAACTGAATATCAATTAAAAAAAAAAAGGTTACACAAAATTGATCATAAGTGATTTTTTTTAATTACATGTCAGTAAAGTTCCTCAAGTCTTTAAAAAAAAAAACTTTAAGAGGATAATTTTTAAATAATGAAATTTTTACCTTTTTATTATTTTTTTTTTTGTCATAATATTTTTGTGGGAAAAATATATTTTCATGTATATTCTGAAAATGATAATATAAACATTTAAAAAAAAAAAGCACTTTTTATTCTTTATTTTTAAATAATCGACACACACTCGTTATATATGAAAGTTTTGTGCGCACAGATTCAGTTGGTTTAAACTAGTACAACGAACATGGACGCAAGATTTACATTTCCATCTAATTTTTTAATCTGCGGAGCTACAAACTCCGGCAAGACATCATTTACTGAGAAGTTCATAATGCGATCGATGGAACTGTGTAATCCCGCACCGAAACGGTGCGTCTATATTTATTCTGAAGATCAACCAGCTTATGATCGTCTCCGACGTGATTCTCCAATTCCTATCACGTTTATCAGAAATTTCAATATCGAAATTTATGACACTCTCCAACCTTTGACATTGGTAATTCTAGATGACGTAGTTCACAATATAAATTCTAAAGATTTAATGAATATTGTGATCAAAGATGGTCATCATAAAAATTTAATGCAAGTTTTATTGTGTCATAATCTGTTCGAAAAAAATTTGCGCACAGTCAGTTTGAACTGTCAAATCTTCGTTATAATGAGTGCGTGTCGTGATGTTAATCATCTGAAGATTTTGGGTAATCAAATCGGGGTGGGTGCTCAATATTTATTAAATATATATAAAGATTGCACTCGTAAACCTTTCTCACATTTGCTCCTGGATCTAAGACCTAACGTAGACGAACGTTTAAAGTTCAGAAGCAATATTTTTGACACACATTCGCACGTTTATTTGAAAAGAGACTGAAAAGGAGGAAAGAAAGGAAAAAAAAAAAAAAATGTCAAAAAAAGTGAAAGCTTATTTTCCCATTTTACAACTGTTGGCCGGTAAAAGTATAAAAAACCACGTTAAAAAATCACTCCTCTTATGCCCCGATATTTTAAATGTCCTTTCCGAATGTTGTCTCAATGTATTAAAAGGACGAATTTCGTTAACGAGCGCGCAAATGCGCAAACTGAAGCGGTATCGACACGTCGTGAAGTGTTTGGCGTCGAAAAAGTTTTCTCACAAAAGAAAAACGAACATCATTAACCAAAAAGGAGGTGGATTTTTCACAGCTCTCCTTCCTCCGTTAATAGGCTTATTAGGCGGACTGTTCACGCGAAAATAATGTACAAAAAAATGGTCCTCGTTCCTCAGACCCTTCATCATCCGCTCGAAAAGCCGTTGTCCGCATTAGACAATGAAATGAAAATTATTTTAGAGAGGAATGATCTGGACGATAGAACCAAAGCTAAACTCTATAATCTCACCTTGCAAAGGTATTTAAATTATTATCAAAAATTAAAAAACGAATTTTTTCAAGAAGAGAAAGACTCGTTGGAAAACGATGATGTTGATCCATCTGCCACCATCACTCATGCCGCGGCTGCTGCCGCGGCCGCCGCCGCCGCCGCCCCCGTGCGCGCGGAGCGCGCACCACCCCCACCAGCTGACGACGCGATAGCGTCGTCAGCTGACAGTGAAATTAAAAAAGAAGTCCTTCCGTCTTCATTCCTTTCGTCCAAGGTGACTTCTTTCGAGCGTGGACCAAGCAAAGAATACTTCAATCTTTCAGTGCCTGCATCGTGGTTCGAGACCGTGTTGCATCAATCGCCTTCATTCGTAAATCTCCTACCACGTCATTCTCATTTTCCAATTTCCGATGCTGATGTTGCATCTTCTCTTCCTCGACAAACGGAGGTCGAAGAAATATTAAACCGTGTCCCTCTAAAATATAAGTCGCCAGTTAAAAAAGTCTTAAATTCCACTCGATTGGCATGGGATAAAGATCGACGTTTGATTTATGACGGTCGACCCGTGCAAGGTTCGAAAATAGATAGACTGCTCATGGGCGTGGTTAGCGAAGACCCTGAAAAGACAATTTACGAGAACGAACCGGGATGGACGGAAATTAACGCGTTAATCGATCCTGACGAAGTCGAGAAAAGAAGTGTACGAAGAAAATCCAATCTGCCTTATCGATTCAAGTGGGATGTCTTCAAGAAGAAATAAAATTTTAGAACAAATTTATTTTTCCCCTTCATCACCCGGCAGTTACGGAGGTGCTAAACGATTATATAGGGCGGCAGTCGCTTCACGTAAGAGTTTCACGTTAAATGAAATTAAAAAATGGTTATCTACTAAGGACACTTACACGCTTCATAAATACGCAAAGAGAAAATTCCCACGAAATCGCGTGATTGTGCACAGCGTCGACGAAATATGGTCAGCTGATTTATTAGATGTGTCTAATCTATCAAGGTACAATGACAATGTTCGTTTTCTGTTAACTATAGTGGATGTGATGTCAAAACGAGCTGTAATTTTTCCTTTACAAAACAAGTTGGGAAGAACGGTCGCTGCTGCCTTCGACGTCGTTTTATCTTTTGAAAAGCCGACAAAAATATGGACTGACAACGGTACGGAATTTTATAACGTCAACGTAGAAAAGGTTTTTAGAAAGTACAATGTCGAACACTATTCTGTTAAAAACGAAGAAACGAAAGCGTGCATCAGCGAGCGATTCCATCGTACTTTGCGAGACCGTTTACATCGTTACTTGCATGCAAATAATACAAAAACTTACTTACATGTTCTGCCCGATTTAGTCAATGCCTACAATCACAGTTATCACAGATCTATTAAAATGACGCCGATGGAAGCACGAATGGAAACAAATAAACGTCTCGTCTTTCAGAATCTGTACGGTGATAGCGTGAGGAAGAGTGGGAGGAGCAAATTCATCGAAGTAAAAAGAACTCGCGATACGACATCACGATTTAAGCAGGGTGATCGCGTTCGTCTTTCCGTAAAGAAAGAAGCTTTTCAAAGGGGATACACGCCTTCGTGGACAGAGGAAATTTTCCTTATCGATACAGTTAATCGAAATCAAAAGATTACAACCTATACGGTACGCGATCTCCAAAATCAACCCATCATCGGTACGTTTTACGCGCAAGAACTACAAAAAGTTGAATGACAATGGAAGGCTTTTACTTAACACTTCCAAGCAACTCGTCTATGAATGTGTTCCCCGATAATACACTTCAAAACTATACTACTTATTTGCCGGAACAAGTCGAGCTGGACGGAGAATATGAAGCAGCCTTAACAGAAATAAGTTTTCCAAATTCATTTACAGACACCTCATTTACTTTGAATCCCAATGGTGAAGACGATCAAGCTCGTATAATGATTCACGGATACAATAAACTGCCGATAAAAGCAAAAGAATTTGACATTCCTCTCGATTGCACTCGCGGAGCCCATACTTACAACAGCTTACACGAGCTTAGCCTTGCCATTAACGGTGACATTAAAAAAGTACTCAGTGAGTACGCCGACGGCTTTAAGGATCCAAAATTAGCTAAAGCGGTTGTACGCTTGGTTTACGACGAACGATATCACAAATTTATCGTTTACAATCACTTAGACGTTGATCATAAAGTGCGATTGTTTTTAGGAAAATCTATCCTTAAAAGATTTGGATTCGAAGACAGACAATTTCCGTTTTTCTTACGTGAAAAAGGCTTTCCTTTAAAGCTCTTCGCTCGTCAGATCGTTCGACCTTACCCGCTGAAATCGGTTGATAGCTTGTACGTATACAGCGACCTCGTCGCACCGCAATTTATCGGTGATGTCAAAGCACCGTTGATGAGGATTGTCAATATAGAAGGTCAAGACGGAGAGAATACGTTTGTATCCTTTCATCGTTTGTATTATTTACCCGTGATTAAAACTTCTTTCCGCACGCTTGAATTGGACTTAAGATTGCACACTGGAGAGCGAGTGCCATTTGCAAACACAGGACGCGTGGTGTGCGTAGTTCATCTCAGACCAAAGAAAAGATGAGAGCGGATTGCTGCGACCCATACTCTTCGTATTATATTTCGCAAGCCGGTGGCGGCTTACCTGTATTTTACGGACGATTTCATCAACGTGGAAGTGGACTTGGTAGCCTTTTCAGTTCCCTCGGAAAATTTGCTTTGCCGTTCTTAAAAAGTGCGGCAAGTTATTTTGCTCCAAAGGTCTTCGATGTAGGAAAAAACGTTGTAGGTGACGTCATTCAAGGAGCAAACATCAAAGAATCTGTCAAACGAAGATTACAAGATACTGGGAAAGAAATTTTTGACGATGTTAACACGAGAATTCAAAGGGGGCGTGGGCGGAAACGTAAAAACATCGTTGGAAGTAAAGGAAAGAAAATTAAACGGAGGAAAAAAAACTCTCGTGAGAAAACGATATTTTGATTAAACAAAAAAAAAAAAAAAAAAAATTATCCCCCCTTTGTTTTTAAAAAAAAAATTTCTCGATAAAAAGATCAACATTTAAGTGCGTCTCATCATTCGTAACCATGTCGTTCCTTCATCCAACATCGTGTACGTGTTTGAAAAGCGAATTGGATGCGTTTTCTGTTCCACCCACCCAAACATCCATTGAAAAATCCAGGTATGCGGAGTATCGTCCCGTTGCTTCCCTATCGTCAGGAGGAACAATCGAATTTCTCATCCCTGGAAATGCTGAAGAATACATTAATCTTTCCGAAACCATATTATATGCTCGTGTAAAAATTAAAAAGGATGCGAACACTCCTTTAACGAATGACGAGAGCAAAACTGTCATACCACGAAAGTTGATGTTGCAAATGCTATTTAAGCAGATCGATGTATTTCTTAACGGTAAACAAGTTAGCACTGGCAACGATTATTCTTATAAGAGTTACATTCAGACGCTTCTGAACTACGGGAACGATGCGAAAAATTCAATGTTAACCGGTTCGTTATGGTTGTCTAAAGAGGACAGACAAAATGCTTCTGCAGAAAGTGCGAGTCTCGATCTCGTCGGAAGAATTCACGTTGACCCCTGCTTACAAAATAAACTCCTTTTGAACAACGTATCGTGCAAGTTTAGATTGATTCCTCATAAACCCGAATTTGCAATCGAAATAAAAGGATTGGAAGGTGGAGGAGCGATTCCACTTCGACCTGTAATCGTATTTGAAGATGTATTGTTATACGTTAAGAAAGTAAAGCCATCACCGACCATATTACTCGCGCATTCCCATGCTTTAGATACAGCGACTGCAAAGTATCCATACAAGAAGACCGACGTAAAAGTTCATACAGTAATTCAAGGGACGACTTCTGCTCATATCGATAACGTTTTCCAAGGGCAAATTCCTTCACGAATCGTAATCGGACTCGTAAAACACGATGCATTTAACGGATCATATAAAGACAATCCCATGCATTTCGACAACTTTAATCTCTCTTCTTTATCCGTATCGATCGATGGAGAAATAATTGATGGAAAACCGTTGGAAATGGACTTCAAAAATAAAAATTATGCTTTAGCTTACTTGAATACTTTTGTCGGCTTAGGCATGCTGTATCATAACAGTGGAAACACGATCAGTTATAAACGCTGGGGATTTACAGGCGATACTCTCTTCTGCTACGATTTAACACCAGATGGTTGCGGCGATGACGACTCCCACATATCGTTAATTAGACAAGGTGTCCTACGTATCGATATGCGCTTCGCTGAAAAGCTACCGCAGAACATTAACGTGATGATTTACAGCGAAATGGATTCCTTATTTCAAATCGATAAAGAACGAAATGTGATTTGCGAAAATTAAAAAAAAAAAAAATGGATGCTCAACAAATTTATGCAATATTGAAACCGCGTTGCAAACGATTTTCAGGAGTGTATCCACTGAATCACGTACCTCGTGCTCCTCGACAAAAAGATGAGTTTTTGGTGGTTAATTTGGACGAGTGTCATCTCGAAGGCAGTCACTGGATTGTGCTTGGAAGTCGTGGAGAATATTTCGACAGCTACGGACTTATGCCGGACAAACTCTCTATTTTGAATTATTTATCGAACTGTAAGAGACGATTTTGGTATAATAACGTACGTTTGCAGAGTTACACGAGCATCGTATGTGGACATTATTGCGTTTATTACATATTAAAAAGATGTCAAGGATTGTCACCTAAACGTATTGTAAACGAGCTGAAATCGATCCCTAATCCAGATGCATATGTATATCTTTACGTGAATAAAATCATTAAGTAAAATATTTAAGAAAAAAAAAATGTGTGTTGATTATTATTTTATTTTTTTATTTCTTTTTTTTTTTTTTTTTTTTTTTTTTTGCACAAACAGGGGAGGGCAAAAATAGAATAAAATGAAAAATTATTAATAAATAAATGTCATTATAATACGTTATTTAATTAAAAAAAAAATTAGATGATAATTTATTTGTATTATTTTTTTCTTTCACACAGAGATAAAAAAATGTTTAAATGCGACATATGCGGACGAGTGTATAGCTACAAAAGAAATTTAACGACTCATCGCAGTAAAAAACACGGTGTGCAAAATGGAATTTCGTTAAAATTCACTTGTTTAATTTGCATGCAATCTTTTCGTACCAAGAAGGAATTACAAGCGCACGCTGCAGCTGTTCATCAAAGTCCCTCATACTCAACTCTCCATGAGCCTTTGACATCATCCTCAGTATTACCGCAGGGCATTAACGAGCAACATAATTCAAGCTCGACCTCGTTTCTTCCTTCTCATCCCCCTTCATCTTCATCCGCCTCAAAAGACATTATCCTTGACAATGTGCCGACGACCTCCGGACAAATTCTCCAAAGCTTATCATCAAGTGCACCCTCCTCTCCTCCCCCCACTGAAGGAACATCATCAATCAGATCAACAGATAATGATGCCCCTTCTTTCCAACACCATGTAACAGCGCATAGGAATTTTTTTCACCGTTATTCTTATACGTATAAGCACGATACGACTGATATTCACACGTATTTTAATGAAATAAGAAAAAGTTTAGAAAGCATTTTTGAAACTGTGATGGTGAATCTCAATCAAGTTAAGTTTTTGATTTGTTTGGCAGTTACATTAGAGAAAAAATCTGACGAAACGATTGAATCGTTGCCATTATACTTGTGTTCAGGAACAAGATTAGTTTTATTAAAAACAGAAATTTCATCGACTATCGATGATGTGATAAAAAATTTGGTAAACAAATTCGAAACTTTTCAAAAAAATGGGTCTGGATGGACTATCTCGTCCATTGATAAATGCGATGTGCATTTTGGAAAATATCGTCCGTTGTCTGGAGGGTGTAAATTTAAGCTCGATAAATTATTAAAAAATAAGAGAGCATTGCTCAATGTGGAAACTGACAACAATTCTTGTTTTATATTTTCTGTCTTGGCGGCATTGCATCCTGATGCTAAACGAAGTGATGATGAATATTACATGCAGTTTATGGGGGAACTCAATTTAAACGGAGTGGCATTCCCAACTCCGATTACATACATTCCTAAATTTGAAAAACAAAACGATCTCTCTGTAAACGTGTATGGTTATGAAAAAAAAACAGTCTTTCCTTTATACATATCGAAAACGGCAAGGAAACGGGAAGTTAATTTATTGCTGCTTGAAAACCGACATTATTGTGCCATTCTGGATTTTCGACGATTAACCAGGATGGGTGACAAAAACCGTAATGTTTGCCGCTACTGTTTGTCAATGTTTCGCGGAAAAGCAAGGTTAGAAGAACATGAGAAAGACTGTCGATTGAATAAACCTCAACGTTTAGAGATGCCTAAAAATCCAAAAATGATGTTTAATCGATATGATTATCAATTGAAGGTACCATACATAGTATATGGTGATTTTGAATGTATTTTGCCAAAGGAACAAACATGTGTTCCTTCAAACAAATATAGTTTCTTACAACAAACTCAGCATCACATTCCTTGCGGTTACTGTTATATCATCTTGGATCACGAAGGGAACGTGTTCAAAAATAAGCTTTATAGGGGAGAAGACTGCATAGAGCATTTTTTTAAAAACATAGAAACTGATTACGATGAAATACAAACAAAATTAGCAACATCAGAGCCTATGAAACTAAACTTTCAAATTCATGATCATTTCAAATCTGCGACTCATTGTCACATATGTGAAAAGATCTTTCTACCCTCTGAAATAAAAGTACGTGATCACTGTCACATCACTGGAATCTATCGCGGAGCAGCACATCAGAAATGCAATTTGCTTTACAAACCTAAGAAGACGCTGCCTATTTTCTTTCATAATCTTAAATCATATGATTCACATTTCATCGTGCGCGCATTATCTTATTTCGGTGAAACGAATATTCAAGTTGTCCCGCAAAACACTGAACGATACATAGCAATACAAATTAAACATCTTCGTTTTTCAGACAGTTGTCAGTTTCTATCAGCTAGTTTAGACACATTAGTGCAATCCAATGAGAAATTTCCTTTGTTAGAAAGTTTGTTTCCTGAAAATCATGATATATTAAAGCGAAAAGGAATTTACCCTTATGAATATATGACAGATTTTCAAAAATTTACGGAAACTTCTTTACCATCAAAACACGAGTTTTACTCTTCCCTCAAAGAAGAAGACATAAGCGACGAAGAGTATGCATACGCGCAAGAAATATGGAAGAGAATGGGTTGTCAAAATTTGGGAGATTTTCACGATCTTTATCTCTTAACAGACGTAATACTTTTAGCCGACGTATTCCAGCAATTTCGCTCACTATGTGATGAATATTACAAGCTTGACCCAGCTCATTTTCTGTCGCTCCCGGGTTTATCGTGGGAAGCAGCAATGAAAAAAACAGGTGAATCTTTAGAACTTTTGACAGACGTGGATCTTTACATGTTTTTTGAGAGAGCAGTCAGAGGTGGGATATCAATTATATCTCAACGCTATGCAAAGGCCAACAATTCACTTGTAGAGGGATATGACAAAGATGCACCCATCTCTTATTTATTCTATATAGATGCAAATAATCTTTACGGACATGCATTGTCTCAACCCCTTCCTTATTCCGATTTTCGTTGGTTGGATCAAAACGAAATCAACCATTTAGATGTACATAAATTAGATGAAAACGATGAAATCGGATTTTTCTTAGAGGTCGATCTTCTATACCCGGATGAATTGCACGATTCTCATTGCGATTATCCGCTAGCAGCTGAGAAACTCATCGTTACAAGCGAAATGCTGTCACCCTTCAACAAAGAATTACAAACAAAGTATAAGCTTCCTCATAAAACTGAAAAATTAATTCCTCACTTTCTTCCGCGCAGAAAATATATTTGTCATCATAAAAACTTAAAGTTTTATCTCGATCACGGGTTAGTTCTGGAGAAAATACATCGCGTTGTGAGGTTTCGTCAAAAAGCATGGTTGAAACCTTACATAGAATTCAATACGATGAAAAGACAAGCGTCTTCGAGTAGTTTTGAAAAGAATTTGTTCAAATTGATGAATAATGCGATCTTTGGAAAGAGTTTGCAAAACGTACGCAGGCAACAGGTTATTAAATTCAGCACGAGTGAAAATCGCTCGTTAAAACTCACATCAAAACCAACATTAGATTACTTTGAAGTTATCAAAGAGGACTTGATGCTCTTTAAAATGCATCGTCATCGTGTTGTGTTAAATCGTCCCGTGTATATCGGAACAGCAGTTTTAGATCTATCAAAGCACACGATGTATGAATTTCACTATGATCATTTTAAAAAGATTTATGGAGATAAATGTCAACTTCTATTCTCGGACACTGACAGTTTATTTTATCAAATTTTCACAAAAGATCTTTATGATGAATTAAATAATCATCTAAGCTATTTCGATACCAGCAATTATCCCGTTGATCACAAGTTATATTCGACTGAAAACAAGCAAGTGCCTGGAAAATTTAAAGATGAAACAGCAGGGAACGCGATCACGGAATTCATCGGATTAAAGGCGAAAATGTATTGCTTTCGTTACGGAAATACAATTAAAAAAACGGGTAAAGGTGTCAAAAGAAACACGCTTAAGAAAGACGTACATTACAACCATTATTTGCGCTGTTTAAAAGATAAAGCATCTTTTCATTTTTCTTCAACAGTTATTCGAAGTTTTAAGCACTTGCTTTACACATGTAAACAAAATAAGCTTTGCTTGTCGGCATACGACGATAAAAGATACATTTTAAATGACGCAATTCATTCTCTTCCATATGGTCATTATTTGATAAGAAACCAACAATTACATATGTCCTAATTGATCATTAACTTGTAAGAATTAATTTTTGTAATTAAATGATTTTATTTATTTATTTATTTATTTATTTATTTATTTATTTTATTTATTTCTTAAAATATTTTGAAATTTAAAAAATGGAACTTGTATAAAATTTAAAAAAATTAATGCTTAATGAATTAATTGTAAGAAATTTTGAATTGTAAAATAAACAGATGAATTTAAAAAACCATCCATGACTATTTATTGTGTTTTAATTAGTCGGAGCGCCATCTAGTATCAAAATATGAAACAAAAACGTGATTTTACAAAAATGAAACTGAAAACGACAACAAAAAAGGGAGTGCCATCTAGTAGCGGGTAATGCATGGAAATACGAAACTAAAAACGAAATCTAATAGTAACTATGATAAAAAAAGAGTTGCTAATTAAATATTCATGCCTAATAACATGTAATTAATAGTTTGGATGATTATAATCATCGAT
>JAHWFO010109598.1:0-19960 GCA_023313115.1 Rhysida immarginata
CCCGCGACCGACCTGCATCCTTATACAGAGTGAGACATTTATCTTGAGACAAATGAATATCTCGGAAACTAAGCATTGTACGAAAAAATGTCAAAAATCAAAAGTGAATTATTTCGCGGGGGAGATTCCATAGTAAAAAATTACCTTCCCCCCTTGTGAGGGGGGGAGCTGGGGGGAGAGGTAACGTTGAAATCTTAAATAGGAACCCCTATTTTTAATGGTATATTCAGATTATACACAATATTCGAGAAATGTTTTAGTCTTGGTGTTTTTCAATTGATCCAACAGTTTAAGAGATAGAGGCTCTGAAAGTGTGAAACTTTTAAAGTTTCAACTAAATTTTATCGGTAAAGACAGAGGAATAGAGAGTGGGTCTTACAGACATTCCAATTCTACTTTTTAATGGTCTTTAAGAATCCGAAGTCAGAATTTCAAACATCCAATATTTTTCAAAACACACGCATAGACTCTGTCTCCATAGGACAGCTGTCCCCAAAAGTTTACTCGTGTACTAAAAAATTTTAGATTTTGAAATTCTGACTTTGGATTCTTAAAGACCATCAAAATACAGAATAGGAATGTATGCAGACCCACTCTCTATTTCTTTGTCTTCATCGATAAAATTGGGTTCAAAACTATAAAAGTTCCACATCTTCAGGGCCTCTATCTCCTAAACGGTTGGATCAATTGAAAAAACACCAAGAAGAAAACATTTTTCGAACATTGTGTACAATTTGAATAAACCATTAAAAATAGGGGTTCAAGTTAAAGATTCCAAATTTACCCCTTCACAAGGGGGGGGGGGGTAATTTTTTAACTAATGAAGTCCCCCGCGAAACAATTCACGTTTGATTTTGGACATCTTTTCGTACAATTCTTAGTTTCTGAGATAAGTGTCTTTACAATTACTCTTCTTTATATACAGGCGAACTGGTCATCAGAAAAGTTGGAAATTTTGTGGAGGAGGTAATGAAGGGACGGGAATGTGTTTCAGCGAAAAAAATTAGTTACGATGATTAGTTACCTTTAATTATGGACACCCTATATACAGGGTGTTTTTGAATTGAGTACAGATTTTTGGGAGATGATAGAAGAGGTCCTTAGAAGTATTTTTTGTCATATGAACATGGGGTCCCCGCAGCTCCGTTTACTACAATACTGCATTGAACAATCAAATGACACCGGGACGCAGTATGCGTTGGTAACCTTGATTATTTTATTTTTATATCAAGTGAACTTTTTAAAACAAATCTTTACCTACTGCTTTTCCAGAATGCGATTAGGTCATTTACATATGCACTAATCGTATTTTACAAAGGGGTTGGATACCATGGAATCTCCTTGACGAAGTTTGTCCTAAGACTTTTCAACAAACAAGCACGAGCACCTTGAAATTTCTTTGCAAACAATTACTTTAAAAGTAATTACAGTAGATTGCTTGTGTTAATTGTTATAAATACCATAACAAATGCAACAATATAACCAAAAAACAATGAATAGAAGAAATTTTGTTCAAAATCTAAAAAGAATACCATTGTAAGACATTTAAACATCTCAACTGAAAAATACTGATGTTGTGCGAAAGGATGAAAATCGATTATACATCTAAACATTAATAAACCAATTGTATTGTAAAATGGACGTTATAAAATTATAACTGTATACACTATACAATACAACGTGTGTAAAATAATGAATGCTTGTAAATAATGTGTATTTATTAATTTTTAATTGCATTTTATTTATTTATTTATTATTTATTCCTCTGGTGTAGTAGGACAAAGCAAAAGTATCGTTCAGATATCGTTTCCTGCGAGCATCGCGAGAAACTGACGTCATCACGTACATGCATAAATGACGTCACTTCTTTTCGCAATTTTATAGCTTAGTGACGTACATTGCATTCATAAACCCTTTACTTTCAAATTTTGATCTATTTAATGTTGGCATTGAAATAAAGAATTGAATTAATAAAGAAAATATTGGAAGAATATTGTATTAGAAATTTATTCGTGTTATTGTTAGATTAAATAAGAAAGCCATCTATCTTAGGAAATAAAATAGATATATTTAATGCATAAATTAATAAATAACAATAGGAAATTAACAATAATTCAGAATAAATATTAATAAATAAATAAATAAATAAATAAATAAATAAAATGAAATTAAAATTTAATAAATACACATTATTTACAAGCATATTCATTTTAGAAACGAAGTGAATTATATATTATAATACACATATACAGAGAAATAATAAAATTAATGATGAAATTATTTTATAAACTTAAAATTATATAAAGTTATTATTTCTTATAGTTTTTCTGATATATAACTAAAATATGAAAATATCTGAAATAATTTAACTTCATTTTTACATTTGGAATATTTTAAATTGAAAATTAAAAAGAAACCAACAAATTTTTAAAATGAACAACAAATATCCACTACATTAAATGTAGAATTTTTTTAAAGAATTTAGTGTTTTTGTGCTGATAGACTTTGAACAATACACATCGTTGATTTTTGGCCATTATTATATTCAGCTTGCATTTATAAGCCTATCCAGGAATAAATGACATGTGCTCTTGGTCTAACACTTCCGTTATTAAACCGAAACTAAAAGTCAGATTTGTAAAATGAAAACAGTTTATGACTTACAATTGGCCGTGACGTCGCAATGGCGTCATAATTGAGGCTGCCATCTGGTGTAGTAGGATAAAATACATATGCGAAAACAAATCTGCGCATTACATCAAACAACAATGGTTGTCATATCTCGTTAGTATTAAGGATCTCTGGTCGTGGCCAAAGTAATTTTTTTATGGCCTATTATTGCAGAAACTTTGCCTTGCATTGTAGGACAGGATATATATAGTTGGTCCGCGCATTTTGTAGGTTCATTTCAGACAGACCAATGACGTATATTAAAGATAGACTCCGAAACAATTGTTGTAACTTGAAGCAAATTGGGAAGCTCCATGCGCAGAACTGTCATGGCCGAAAGTGAGTAACACATGGCTAAACATGAGAGTAGCTGATTAATAATTCTTTCACACGCCAATCACGGTCTGATAGGTTTATCTTTTTGTTTACTTTGTATTTGAAGTATTTTATTATATATTATATACATTTTTCGCTCATGGTTTCAATTTCAATTTCGTTTCGTTCGTCTTTCAGTTAGGTATTTTCATAAATAGAAAAACAGCCGAAATAAAGGAAAAAACAGAAAACACTACTCCACATAGAAAACATTTTACTGACTCAGATGTACATTTCGGATTTCAAAAATCCATCATCACTGAGTGGATTTCAAAAATCCATGATCATTACTGACTCATAAATGATTAGCAGCTATTCGCAATGTTTAAAACCAGCATTTATTATATTTTATCAATTTTTTAAACCATGTTCAATAAATATGGCTAAATAAATAAATCTCATTTGCTGACGATAGAAATACGAATAAAATTAGGACCCTATCAGACTGGATACCACCAGTGGCAGAAAAGTCATTAACCCTGTTGTTTTGCCTAGTTCAACGACCACCTTAATTTACAGATCATGGTGCAAACACTACTCCACATAAAGAGAAAAAAGGAAGTTTTTTTTTTGCTGTGCTGCTTCTGCGGAGTAACTCCAGTGTCGGTTTCAAGGGAGAGGTCTGTATAAAAAAAAGATAAACAAAACCTAGCGCCATATCTTGAATAAACAAACAAACATAAGCCAAGATATATGATTTTTACCCCTTCCCCCCTCACTTTCAGGGCATGTAAACCTTACTCCGGACCGAACCAACATATATTGCGAATATGAGCTCAATCGGATAAGTGGTTCAAAAGTTTTTAGAACATTTACAGATGCAATCTGAGTCTGAATTTTTATATATAAATATAGACTAGCAGAGGACCCGGCGCTGCCCTAAATAATTACACACTAGGTAAACAGAACAATCTCAAGAAGTTAAATAAACTGTTGTGTTTTTGAAAATAAACTGTAATAGGTTATGCACTGCTAAAACGTGCCAAACACACAAACACATGCACACACACACACACACACACACACACACACACACACACACACACAAAGAAATATATGCACACTTTTGCCAATCCTCTGAACGCTTGCTAGGGAGCTGAAGGAACTTACGTGTATCTCTTTTCCCTCATCGAGAGAGACTGCTCTAACTATATCGTCTATTATATCCATTTCCTGTTCATTGTTACTAATTCTTGGAAACGAATGTTCTATCATTGCATCATCATTTTATGTTCATTGTTATAATTCATTGAAAAGAACTTTCTATCATTGCATCATCATTTTATGCTGATTGTTATTGGTGAATTGCGTGTTGTTACCATTGTAGATACCTGTTGTTGCACAAACTTTGCTTTTCATTGTTAGTCATGAGATATATATTGTTGATCCCTGCCTAGTGTTTGTGGATTGCGTGTTTATATCACTGTTGATACATATTGTTGCACAAACTTTTATTTGCATTGTTGGTCATGAGATATATATTGTTGGTCCGTGCAGAGTGTTTGTTAATTGCGTGTTGATACCATTGTTGATACTTATTGTTGCAAAAACTTTGTCTGGCATTGTTGGTCATGAGATATTTCTCATTAGTATGCCCTGACATAACCATGAATATCGATTTTTTAACAATAATTATTTTTTTTTCCAAATCTGAGGTAAATAGTGACCTTCCTCATGCTTTAAAGGTCATGTATGCAAAATTTTATCAAGATCGTAATAAAACTGTAGATTTGTATAAAAAACAAAGAAACAAACACAGAAACCCACAAACAAACAAACAAACAGACCCACAAACATCCTTCTTTATATATATAGATAGAAAGATAGACCAGCAGAGTTACCCGGCGTTGCCCGGGATAATTACACTTGTGTGTAAAGATAACAATCTCTTAAAATGAAATTATAACTCTCAATTGGGTAAATAATAACTCAATAATCAATATATAGAGCAAAGGAATTATCCATTCTACTAAAAATACGAAAAACAGGAAGTCTAGATGATATACCGGGACTTTATCTAAATTCTTCTTGACTTGCCTCACCACTGTGGAGCATCACCAGAGACATTAGACTCAAGTTTTTCTTACCCTGTTGCTCTATTCAAAACTCCCGTTGTTCAGATGTTTCAAACGCCCATGTAGTTTTTTTTCTGCTTTAGTTGCAGAGTTTCTCTGACCAATACTCGTTCATTCTCTTTCTATTCCAGACATGTAAATTTTTGCATATCATCTGGACGTTTGATGGGACTCAAGGGACACACGCGTGACTCCTATGCCTAATCAATAGACATAGCTTTATTAATGTTTGTCACTGCATCTTCACTTGATGCTCATTAACAATAATTATTTGAAACGAATGTTCAGTCATCGCATTATCAGCATCTTAGTTTCCAAAATATACACTTTCCCAAAGAATATAGTCAAAAAGTATTTTTAGGAAATGTTTGGATATGCTGTGCTACCAAATAAGCTAGCTGATAACTCCGGCGTGGATCCGACTTTTGTTTTAGAATAAATTTTGAAATATCTTAAAAATAAACACATGATAATGCTTAGAAATAATACAGTAAAAATTCTTAATGAAAAGTTGAAAAATTTTTTTTAAAGGCTCACAATGGATGGACCTCTCCAAGGATGCCACTGCTAGACTAAATAATTTCTTACACACGTAATCTTATTTTAGATGTAGACTTGATGTTGTTGCCAATCCCACTCTTCCCTAGATGTCTTGAAGCAAAACTTGGCCATTCATCACTTTGTGTAGTCTAGCGATCGCTGATTCCTCTATTTACTTGCTTACCATTTTCTAAATACAGCACCAAGCTCCTCTGTCTTCATTCCACTCTTTCTCAATAGTCTGCTAACTCTCCATTATCTCCAGTTACTGATCATTTTTAAAGATTTTCAAGAATTTGTTAAGTACTAAGAACTCTCTTTTCTAAGAAAGACCTGAATAACAGGAATTCTATGCATTGTAACAAATTGAAACTTATCTATATTGCACAAACTTTGCCTTGCATTGTTGGTCATGATATATACATTGTTGGTCCGTGAAGAGTGTTTGTGAATTGCGTGTTGAAACTATTTTTGATAAGTATTGTTTCACAAACTTTGCCTTGCACTGTTAGTCATGAGATATTTCTCATTAATATGCCTTGCCATAACCATGAATATCGATTTTTTATCAATAATTATTATATTTTCGAAATCTGAGGTGACCTTCCTCATGCTTTGAAAGTCAAATATGCACAATTTCATCAAGATCGGAATAAAACTGTAGATTTATATTCATTACCCACAAACAAACCCACAAACAAACTTCCTTCTTTATATCCAGGGTTGCGGCAATAGTCATGGCAACTATCTTTTTTCTTGTAGATATGTGAACAGATCACAAACGTATATGTGTCGTGTAGAAGGTCAGCAGGCATACTGTGTATGCAGAACAACAGATGGCTCTGTAATAGCTGGTAGTAGCGCAGCGAAGGCTGTGAAATTAGACAGTTGGTGAGTGTCGTGCGAGATGGAAGTAACCCGTGTTGAGCATCGCGCTTATATCAAAAAAGCCATTCTACGAGGGAGAAATGCGATGGAATGTGACAGTGAATTAGTGGAAGCCCTTTTGATAACGCCCTACCATACCGTACAGTAGCACGGTGGGTAGGAAAGTTTCAGCAAGGACGTGTGTCAACCAGTGAAAAGCAACCGTGAAGGCCATATTGCCCTGTATACTACCGTAATAACATACTACCATGTTGCCCAGGATAAATACATTTGTAGGTAAACAGAACAATCTCAAAAAATTAAAATAAATTTTGCAATATCTTAAAAATAAACACATGAAAATGCTTAGAATTAATACAGTAAAAATTCATGATGAAAATTCCCAAAATATATTTTAATGGCTCACAATGGATAGACCTCTCCAATAATTTCTTACTCACGTAATTTTACTTCAGATGTACACTTGATGTTGTTGCAATTTCCACTGTTCTCTCGATGTGTTGAAGCAAAACTTGGCCATTCATCAAATGTACTTGCTTCCGATTTGCTCAATACAGCACGGAGCTAAAGGAGTGCTTCCTCTGTGGTCTTTCTACTCTTTCTCAATAGTTTGCTAACTCTTCATTATCTCCAGTTACGGATCATTTTTAAAGATTTTCAAGAAATTGTTAAGTACTTAGAACTCTCTTTTCTAAGAAAAACCTGAATAACAGGAATTCTATGCATTATTAAAAATTGAAACTTATCTATATTGCATCATCATTTTGTGTTCATTGTTATAATTCTTCTAAAAGATTGCTTTATCATTGCATCATCATTTTGTGCTCATTGTTATTGGTGAATTGCGCGTTGATATCATTATTCATGCGCACACGACGGGCCTACTGTTGAACAAACTTTGCCTTGCATTGTTGGTCATGAGATATATATTGTTGGTCCAGGCAGTGTGTTTGTGAATTGCTTGCTGATACCATTGTTGAAATCTATTGTTGCACAAACTTTGCTTGCATACGCTCTTGCTGCAGACGAAGCTCCCGTTGTTCAGGTGTCTCTGACCGTCGAACCATTGCTCTTTCTTTTCTTTGGTGGCATTATGATAGGTATGAATTAATATGGTTCCTTCGAACGATTATTAAATAGCACAACACAGATAAATCGTATGCTTTTTTGGTTTGATGATTCGAGTTGATGTATTTTTAGGTTATGCACTGCTTAAACGTGCCAAACACACAAACACGCACACACAAACACAAAGAAACATACATTTCCCAATCGTCTGAACGCTTGTTAGGGAGCTGAAAGAAGACACGTGTACTTCCTTTGCCTCATCGAGAGAGACTGCCCTATCTATATCGTCTATTATATCCATTTCCTGTTCACTGTTAATATTTCATGGAAACGAATGTTCCATCATTGCATCATCATTTTATGTTCATTGTTATAATTCTTTGAATAATTTTGTGCTCATTGTTATTGGTGAATTGCGCATTGAGACCACTATTTATACGAACACGATGGGCCTATTGTTGCACAACTTTGCCTTGCATTGTTGGTCATGAGATATCTGTTGCTGGTCTGAGCGTAGTGTGAATTGCGTGTTTATATCATTGTTGATACCTATTGTTGCGCAAACTTTGCCTTGCATTGTTGGACATTAGATATTTCTAATTAATATGTCCTTCCATAACCATGAATATCGATTTTTTATCGATAATTATTCTTTTTCCGAGATCTGAGGTAGACAGTGACCTTCCTCATGTTTTAAAAGTCAAGTATGCAAAATTTCATCAAGTTCGGAATAAAACTGTAGGTTTGCATAAGAAACAAACAAACAAACAAACATCCTTCTTTATATATATAGAAGAAGATAGAAGACTAGCAGAGGACCCGGCGTTGCCGGGGATAATTATGTTTGTAGGTAAACAGAACAACCTTAAAAAGCTTAATTAAGCCTCCATATTGATTAAATAATAACTCAATCACTACAGTATAGAGCGAACGGACTATCCATTCTAAGAAAAATCCGAAAGACAGGAAGTTACATCTTCACTGAAAAAATCTATTCTAGGTGATATACCGGGATTTGATTTACCGAAAAAAAAAATTTTCAAGGCTCACAATGGATGGATCTCTCCAAGGATGCCTTCTATAGCAGCCGCCAAGTAAGTTGAACCCCAGGATGACGTCATTTTCAATGCCAGCCAATAGACGTTGACAGGAAGTAAATCGCTTAGTTATTCCATGAAAGCATGCGGTTTCGTTTTCTAAACATTGTTTTCGTATTTTATTTATATTTAGTTTCCATTTTCTTTTTTTTAATAAGATAAATGAAAGTAATAAATGAAATTAATAAATTAAAAAATGATGCAGAATAGTAGATTCGAAGGCGATTTGTTTT
Organism: Rhysida immarginata; assembly: GCA_023313115.1. Taxonomy (NCBI): domain Eukaryota; kingdom Metazoa; phylum Arthropoda; class Chilopoda; order Scolopendromorpha; family Scolopendridae; genus Rhysida; species Rhysida immarginata. The sequence continues at coordinate 8,947 of JAHWFO010109598.1, forward strand.
ATATTATGACTTTTATTAGGCTTTCCACGTTTCAACGATATTTCCGCCTTTACTATAGTAGAACAAGTGCATCATGGCTAAAACCCAGACAAAGCAAATTGAAGAGAAGACATACTGCGCATATCAAAAAGATCGTTCAACTTACGTGGCAGCAGCTATAGTCTAAATAATTTTTTACTCACGTAATCTTATGTACACTTGATGTTGTTGAATTTTCTTTCATCTTTCGATGTCTTGAAGCAAAAATTGACCATTCATCACTTCGATAAGTCTAGCGGTTGCCGATTCTTCTATTTACCTGCTTACCATTTGCTCAATACAGCACGGAGTTAAAGGAGTACTTCCTCTATAGTCTTTCACTCATTATCTCCAGTTACTGATCATTTTTAAAGATTTTCAAGTAATTGTTAAGTACCAAGAATTCTCTTTTCTAAGAAAATCCTGAATAACAGGAATTCTATGCATTGAATTCTATATTGCACAAACTTTGCCTTGCATTGTTGGTCATGAGACATTTATTGTTGATCCTTGCACATTGTTGGTGCATTGCGTGTTGACAAAATTATTGATACCTATTGTTGCACAAAGTCTTAATTGTATTGTTGATCATGAGATATATATTGTTGGTCCGTGAAGAGTGTTTGTGAATTGCGTGTTGATACCATTGCCGATACTTATGGTTGCAAAAACTTTTTCTTGCATTGTTGGTCATGAGATATTTTTCATTAATATGTCCTGCCATAACCATGAATATCGATTTTTTATCAATAATTATTATTTTTTTCGAAATCTAAGGTAGACAGTGACCTTCCTCATGCTTTATAGGTCATGTATGCGAAATTTTATCAAGATCGGAATAAAGCTGTCGATTTGTATTAAAAACAAACAAACAAACACCAAACCCACAAACAAACCCACAAACAAACAAACAAACATCCTTCTTTATATGGTTCAAATTCAGAGAGGTGAAGATTTCTCTTCGGAAAAAGGTTTTTGTATTAAAATTACATGTTAATATAACAATGTGGTTTTTAAAACATAGGTATCCTCTATAATTGTCTGTGCTCTGCGAATTCAATGGTATTATTTTATAACTTCTTATTTTTTATTTAAAATATACTCCAAAACTCATTTCGGGAACGCGTCCATTAACAGTGTTTTGTAATTCAAACCAATAAAAAAATGACAATAAATTTAACATAGAAAATTATGCCTCGGTATATAGCTTTATATATCATTTATTTAAACAAATAAAGGGAAACTGTATTTTTATTACTTAAGATTCTCATATATTGGCTTTTCAAAAATTGTCCGACTGTTAGCACGTCATTTCGTGAACGCAATAAGGGGTTGGGCAAAATGTTTCGAAACAACCACGATAGATGGTGCTGGTGAGGATGCACGTAAAGCTTTTTCGATAAGGGAGACAGTATCTGTGTATTTTGTGCAATCTATAATTCATTTTGCTGGTTAAGCACCTTTCAGTTTATAATTTGTGTAGTGTACATTAATTCCTTATCATTTCGGGAACGCCATTATATATTTCGTTTGCGGGAAAAGTATATACTTTTAGCGTAATTATGCTAAGTAACACCATTTACTAGCTAATAACCCTGAAATCCGGCTTCTAGTGTGGGGTCGATGCCGTATAAACAAAATCAAATGTCAAATAATCATTTCGGGAACGGTCATTCGGGAGCGTTCTCGGACTACGATTTGCGTTACCGAAATGATGACTGCATTCTCGAAATGACACCTGCATTCTGGAAATGATGCGATGCTTGCATTCTCTACACAGATACGGGTGAGAGATTTATCTATTTTAAGCTAATTTTTGTTTTTATCTTTTAGGGCATTAATATACACTACCTTGCTAGAAGTCATGAGACACCACCAATTTAATGGAAACACTTTGAAAAATAGTTGTATCAGTATCTAGTGGCTGCTATCACATCCTCTATTCTGTCGGGCATTCTGTCCACAAGTTTTTGATATTTCCGCAGGAATTTTTTGCCATTCTGCCAAATTTGCCTTTGACAGTTCAGTCAGATTTCGGGCACTCCGCACTATCGACGCTCCAACATCTCAAAGATATTCAATGAGGTTGAAATCGGGGTTCTGTACAGGCCAGTCAAATTTTTACACCCACATTTCATCAAACCATTTGCCTACAACCCTTGCTTTGCGCTGTGTTGGCAGGTGCTGATTATGTTGGGTGTATGGGCCACAGCTCTGCCATGAAAACCCAGCGAATGCAGATCCTTCGAATCTAATAGATTCAGTAAAGGATCTTGTCAGTCCATCAACCGATGTTTTACGGTTTGCAGTGACCACCCTGCGAGGTGCCTTTATCTTTCCACTTGTTCAGACTCTTATCTTTCCACGTCCAGCGTTTTGAACGGATGATTTGGAGATGTTTAGCAGAGTTGAGGTCTCTCTAACACTTTTGCCTGCAAGGTGTCACCCAACAATTGTATTCCTAAGAAACTATAAATGAAAAGGGCAGATGATACTCCAATCTTAAGAAAACGATATTATCACAAAAAATAAAAGGAAAAAGACTACCAGGTAGTCAAGATTCGTGGTTCCTGGTGAATATCAATATCTTATGATTGGAGTATCTCCTGTTTCATCTCCAGTTTCCATTTATAACTTCTTATATGTGCTCATCAAATGTTTTGATTGGTTGGAAAGGAGAAATTACCGATCTGCAAGCTGAGTTCCCGTCTTATCAGTGGTCTGCAACTTGACTACCTGGTAGTTTTTAAGAACACCGGGTGACAGCCTTGCTGTACCTTCTTCACGTTGGCCCAGGAACCTCTCACGACTGGTAGAGGCAACGAGTGTGATACTCATGGTTCCTGATTCGAATCCAGGTCGTGGAATCTTTCCTTCCATTTTTCCTGATAATATCAATTGTATTCATCTCGAAGCCCGAAAGCTGCTTTCTTTGAACCATTTCTACAAGCATGCAAGCGATCTCTATTGTGTAGTGTTGAGATGAACGATAACATTTAAATTGCATGGGAATGCCTCATTTTTATGTAAAATTGGTGTGTCCCATGACTTTTGAGAAAAGGTCCTGCAAAGTAATGTACACAGTCATATCACTGATTATGACCTTCAAGGCACACGCATGGTTCGCCCCAACAACGATTACACATTGCAAAATTTGCATAACAGGCTGAGAAAGCTTTAAAGCTGGTGCATCAAACGGCAGGTGCACGAGCCTCAAGATGGGTAAACGTCCGGATTAACGGACATCCAAAAAGGGATGATAATAGGCTATCGCGGCAAGGGTGGCACCATCTCCGATACTGTTCATGGTCCGCTGTAGTGAAGGTATACAAAGAGTGGACAGCAGGGATAGAAATCGCGTCCCAACGCCATCACTGTAAAGGGTCACGAGCCATCGACCAACGGGGTGAGCGGCGCCTACGACGACTCGTAAAAGGTGATATGAGAGCCACAGTCAATCAACTCACCACCAGATTCAACAGTGGTGCCAACAGACGTGTATCCGACATTACCGTTGAACGCACCCTGCTACGGATGGGATTGAACAGTCGACGCATGGTTGCTGCGCCCATGTTGACCAGGGATCATCGTCAACGACGCCCAGACTTTGCACGTGAACACCGCCATTGGACCACAGACGAGTGGGCTAAGGTCCCCTTCTCCGACGAGTCAAGATTTTTGCTCCATAAGATAGACGGGCGATGACGAGTGCGTCGTGAACGCCATGAAAAGAGACTGCAGGAGGCTATTGTGGGCCGGAAACAGGCTGGTGGGGGTACTGTGCATGTGTGGGGGATCTTCTGTTGGGAACAGTTAGGTCCACTGATTCGTCTAGAGGGCAATTTGAATGCCTGTAGTTATCTGTCAATCGTAGCGGACTAGGTGCACCCGTACATGCTCACGATGTTCCCCCAATGTGATGGTGTGTTCCAGCAGGACAATCCACCCTGGCACAAGGCACGCCTCCTTCAGGATTGGTTCGAGGAACACTCTACTGACCTTCGAGTGCTCCCCTGGCCCGCTAATTCGCCAGACATCAATCCAATCGAACATCTGTGGGAGCACCTTGAATGCTATATACGGCAGCTGGACGCTCCACCTATGACTCTCGAAGCTCTGTGGACAGCGCTTCAAGCGGAATGGACTGCCATACCATCGGACACATACCGCGCACTTTTTGCGTCCATGCCACGACGCCTAGCAGCAGTTATAGCGGCGAAGGGTGGCTGTTTTCATTACAAACGGATGGTCATAATTCAGTTATATGACAGTGTATTTGAGAAGTAAAGAAAGATTGTGATTCTTTATTTTTGATTTCCTTGTAAAACTCAGTTGGTATATTATTATATAAAATATTGTGTAGTTGACCAAAAAGACATAATTCGTGAAGTATAATAAAGATTTAATACTGCTGAAAGTTTTCTTTGTGTCAATTGTAAACAATAATCGTGACCGTCAGTAGTCGTCATTCAGGGAACGTGACCGTCATTTCTGGGAACGTTGGAAAACGGGAAAATAAATGAACATTACTTTATTTATCTTAAATTGTTTGGACATAAATAAATAGATACATTATCGCTCCTTTGCATTATAATCTGAATTGAATATACAGGCTCATAATACAGACAATAAATTAAAAGTTTCTTTTGTGAATTCACACCTAACACGATATCACGAAAAAAACTCGTAAAAATCCATATTTCAGAGTTTAAATATTTTGATCTCAAATATTATCAAATAGAGGACTGCTATTTGCTTTACTTTTTTAAAAGGAATAATAAATTAAATTAATTCCATCATATTTTATACAATTTCAAAAAACGTTCCCGAAATGATAATATTTACATCCATTTCTGTTATTTTATGCCATAACTAAAAAATAAACAGGTTTTTTGCGTGCCCCTTTTCAGAACCATTAGAAAACACAAGGCACTATCTATGTAAATTATAAACTAATTTTCTAATGCAAGTTTATTTTTTCGAAAACTGAAAACTGAAAATGCTCACCTTTTTGATTTTGAGCCATATAGATAGAAAGATTTTGGTCATTTTGTAACCATCTTTCAATGAGTAAATATCAACGGAAATCGAGAATCGACAATTTAAAAGTGAAGTGTACATTTGTTCAGATGGGACTGAAAGAGTACTTTCACGAGGCTCACCCTTTCAAAAAATTCCAAGTGAAATGCACTGAAGTAGGCAAGAGCCTGTCTAACCCAAAGGTCTTCCACATTATGAAAAATCAATAGATTGAAGATTGCAGAAGTTTAGGGAGAGGGGAAGGGGAAATCTCATTTATCTAATAGTCCATGAAGGAAACATTGCCAATGTCATCAAAGTTGACTTCAATAATATGCTCCCGTTTTCTGTACTTCGTATGCCACTTTATTCCCATCAAGTTAGTCAGTATTCCAACCAACAGATAATTGTGATGGGTCTACATGGGTCTTCATCGTCTGCACGATACATATCAGGAGATCCTGGAAAAAACTTTCCTATGTGAGTCATGTTCAAATCTGAGCAAATGTATTGTTTTTCACGGCCCTTTTTCCAAGATGGGCAGTGGTCCTCAGGGTAATATTCTGAAACGACTGAAGCTCATTCCGTGTACTTTTATGTATAGTTGCCCATACAGACATGCTATAGAGGAGTATGGTCCGAATAAACGCCTTCTACAGGAGCAGCTTTTGTCAATAAGATGCTATGTGGTATCACGAATTCCTGTTGTGTTTTGTGAATATTATTTCTTTTAAACAAGAACTTTTTTAACAAAATTGAACCGACTTCATAAGTCAAAAACCTCAGCAGAAAATATTCAGTCGAATAGTGAAAACCCCATCCAAATCGGATCAGTAGTTATTGAGAAAAACGCGAACATACATACGGATATAAACGGGTCAAACAGAGAACCTCCTTTTTTGAAGTCGGTAATAATTTATATCACTTGAGATTTAGAAGTATTATTTTTCAGGAGTAAATTTGGGTATTGATTAATGTATTTGATTAATTATACGAGGGGTGACACTTGTTTCGACCCAGGAGAGCTAACTATACTTTTCACTTTGTTTAGAGCGTAAGTCACGGTTCCAGTGAGAGTCTTGAGTCGACGAAAACGCCAACTAACTCCTGGTTGTCAACCCATTCAAGTTTTTTATTGAACAGAACAAGAGAATCCGGAGGACGCTTCAGTTTTCTACTGAAGTATACGGCTTTGCATTTTCTATGATAAGGTTCAGCTTCCAGCATTTAAACCAATCCTCCAATTTCTTCAAGGCGTTTTGCAGGCGACTGATAACGTGAGTTGGCTGATGGAGCCATGTCATGATAGCAGTATCATCAGCATAGAAATATAAATTACAAATATCGGGTTTTTGAAAATCGTGCATAAAATAATTAAACAGAACGGGCCGGAAGGCAGAACCTTTTGGAACAGCAGGCTTTACCTTATGCGACCAGGATAGGTTTTCGCCAACTTTAGCTTGATAGAACCTGTTGGTAAGATCAAATCAGGAGGAAATCCATCGAAATCAAATCAGGAAGAAACCCAGATCTAATCATCTTCTAGATTAGCCTCTCATGCCATACTTGGTCGAAACTTTACTGACATCAAAAAAAACTCTCACCATAGCACCTGGAAAGTTTAATGGGGGTGGTCAGGTCTTCAACTGACAAGAGTGGGCGGCACGAAAACCGAATTGCTCTGTCCGAAATAGATCTTTGGTGAGACAGTAGTCATGTAACCTGGTGAGGACTGTTTTTTCCAAAACTTTGGACATCGACGACAGTACGCTAATATGTCGGTGGCTCGCTGGAATTGCATGAATATGCCCTTCTTGGGGACATCTAAATTGCTTTTAAGGAGTCAAGAAGTAGGAAAACTTCCAACGGTCGCTTATAGATATCGTTTATAATGTTCTTCAGGATATTCTTTTAGGATTTTATTATTTATCTTTTCTCTTCCTGGAGCCTTCCGCTTTTTAAGATTTCTTATTATGGTAGATATCTCTCTGGCCTCTATGTTGATCTTCGTTGACTGCTTCGGGACTTACTCAAAGTTGTTACGATCATCTTCCGCATTCTGACATGAGTTGACTCTCGGTATTATCGTTAACAGAGATAACGAACTGCTTTTGATGCGGATCTGCGATGACTTGGAATTTGTTCTGATCAGTTTGCACGTAATTACTTTGAGGGGTGCGAAGTGGAGAAGGCAGATCATTCTTTTTCTTGATGAAAATAATTTGGCGTGTAAAATCCTCACAAAACCATGCTTCAGTTATTCTTATATTTGGAATTGTCGCGAGCCGACAAAGTTTTGAGCTTTTTATTCCATCTGGAGTCGCGTAGATTTTTTTACTTCTTGGATTCTTCATACGAGCTTGTTGCATTTGGTTTTCAGGCTTGTTATAAGGTAGCGCTGTATAGTCTACGGGTCTTGTGTCTTTGTACAATGAAGCGTTATAGTCCTGGAATGAACATGAGTCGATGAGGAAGTTTATTCTCTAATGGATAGGCACTAGCGTCAGTAGCAGTATTATTCTCCTGAATTGCCTTCAATATTCATAAGGGTTGTTGTGTTGCCCACTTAACAACATTTATAAGGGGCTTATTATCAGTAATTCATTTATAAGGGTTGTCTGTTAACCATTATGTTTGGTTAACTTTTATGTAACTTATTTCTGTGCTGAACCATCCATTAGATAACGAAATAGCGACAGCCCTATCTAATTGAAAGGGCTGTTTATTGCTCCAACAGTGATTAAAGTCTGTGTGAATGAATGTATCTGTGTGTGGATTTTCGATACCGTAATCTGGGGTTACTTTGCGCACCCGCGGTTAACTTTGCATAAGGTTAGGTCAAACATTTGTGTTTAATGATTTTCTAAAAAGATAGTATTAAATTTTTAATACAAAATCATTCAAAACAAAATAAGTCCTTTGAGAGTACCAAATGATTGCGTGCAAAGCAATCCCTGTCTACGGTATATATCGAATTCTAATTTGTTATTCAACCTTATGAGTCTGACATTTAAAAGGGAAGGACACCATCTTTCTGTTGCTCCAGGGTGAATTTAATGGAGAAATATTAGAAAGAAATGAATCCAAGGAGAAATCCTTGCTATCAAATATAGCGATAATATCATCAACATAACGCAACCAAATCATTGAAAGATAAAAACATGAAGCTTTGAGGAGTTTCTCGAATTTCTGTAAGAATATGTCAGCCAAAATTAGGCTTAGGTAGCTCTTCTTTAGAGGACCTGCTGATATGCGATAAAATTACCATTGTAAGTAAAGAAATTGCAGTGGACACATACTCTGAGTGGCCAAAAAATCAGAGACACCCCTTATTTGAAAGTAAACCGGTCCGAAAGTGACGTAGAATGACGTATCACAGAGCTTCTTATATAAGGGACGCTCAGCTTCGAACGATTTCGAATCCTCTGTATGACTTAAGTAGGTTTCATCTGGCTTCCTGAGTATGCGGGTTCGACCCCGGCCGAGGACGACGAGGATTTTTTCAGGGGGAAAATCCTGAGATCACGCACTTCCTTTGGAAGGGAAGTAAAGCCGTTGGTCCCGTGTAGTCGTTTGCTGGCTGCACGTTAAAGAACCCTTGCGAGGCAAAATTTGCGGCCCCTATAACGCCGTACTGAAATGACCATGGCAGTTGAAAAGGACCTTAATACCAAACAAACTAAACCAACTATCATCTGGCTTCTTGCCTGGTTCAGTGTACTTCCCCTGGTTAATTTCTGGACGAGTATGACAGTGAAAGCGGTGCTTTCGGACCACTCGTTTCGTTTTCTTTGCACTGTTCGATTCTCGGTTGTCTAACGACATCCCGGCTGTTATCACGGCTGTTAATGTCAAAATGGATAAGATCGAAAGATATGAGTTTGAAAGAGGGATGATCGTCGGTGCAAGAAGAGCTGGTGCTAGCATCTCTGAAATGATGACCTTATTAAAATTTTCTAGTCCAACAGTATCTCGGGTTTTTAGAGAGCGGCAGTTGAGAAAAAAAAAATTCAAGCGATAAAGATTATTCTGGTCGAAAAAGGCTGGTAAATGAGTGAGGTGAAAGGCGAGTAGCACTGTCAAGGATTTTAATGAATGACAGAGCGGAACAAAGAAGTGAAATTGTAAAGAACAATTTTAACATATCTTCAATAACAAATTGAGGTATTTCCTCCGCTGGAGGAAATTACAACGTAATACGGTATAAGGAATAAACATCCCTCAGTCCAAATCAAGAGCTGTGTCATCCACGAATGAAGGCTCCAAGGGTGTGTTAGATACGAATCGAGCTAACGTACTTCCAATCATCGAGGACTGAGGACGAGCAGGGCCAACCGGGTATGGTGCCGCGCTGGAAACGAATAACCGCGGGTTCGAATCCAGCCGCTGGCCAGCGTAAGCTGTGAGGTCATTTACCCAGACTTGGTCTGAGGTTTGAAAGTCAGGACGAGCAGGGGCACCTATCGGATTGGATGAGACGGGTCTGTGGGGAGAGCTTAAATTCACAGGATACCGTCACGCTCGCGTTCCTCGAAACTACCAGACACAGCTCATTCAGATAATCGATCAACGTCAACGCTGGGCCTATGTGGAATCAAAAACACAACTACCCAAATGGAAACCCAAGTTGACAGGATTAGGAAATAGTCAGGAGGTAAGTCGTGATTTTACGAGCACAGTTATAACTGCGTTTTTACCTGTGAACGTGAAATCACGACTTGTTTCTTCCCGAGTCAAACCGTGCTGATAATCCTTTAATAATCGTTAGAGCGAATGTGTCGGCGAAAAGGCATTTTTTGATAAGTTTATTCTCTCCACTTCAAAAGTGAGCAGGGACATCTATCGTGCCAGAAATTAAATCTTCGCTCTCGTGGGAGAGAGAGGATTTATTTTCTGGTGGGTTTGTGCCTACCCGGTTGGCCAAAGCGGGTAGGTGTCGGGAGTTAGCTTCCGACCAGCGAAAGCTGTGGGCCAAGTTCATGTTGCCTCGTTAGAGGTGTTTAATGTTTTACGTTCGGTTTTGCATAATGCCACCTGTAAGATCTTTCAGATCTTAATTCCGTGGAGGCAATACCATCTGCCTCTCCACTTCAAAAGTGAGCAGGGACATCTATCGATTCGAGGAGACGGGTCTGTGATGACCAGCTGAGGCAGTCAATGGGACCGCAATTTCTGAAAGCGGCAACGTCTCAAGGTAAGTCAACCGGGAAGTAGACACTGTAGCAAATAGAAGCAGTAATTAGCATAATGTCATAACGAGTAAATCAAGGTATAGTTTCTAATTGTAGGACTTAAATGATTAAAACTTAATTGATTGCTCAGTAACAAACAAAGGTGAACCAATGTCCAAGCGCGGACATTCACGCGGGCGCACAACGCAAATGCTGGCTGAGTAAGGTAATGGTAGGGTTACTTCGATGGCCTCCAACGTCCACGGGAATGAATTGTTAGAAGTGCCTGGCTGGGGAGAACTTGCAATCATCCGTCGTATTTCATCTGGCAACAAGCAATCCTTGCTAGCTGTCATGGCGTCTGGCTCAGGATGGGCGTCGTTTACTTGTCCCGCGGAGTCCGCAGCAGCCGAGTCGTTAGCAGGACCTTGTGAACAATTGTTTGCCAATAAATTTGGGGGAAAAGTCAGTTCATTTAATGAGAGGGACAAAATTTCATTTTGAAAAGCTTTGGCTATTAAATTCTGAACAATAATTCTTACTACGACCTTTGCGCTCCTTGTAGCCATCGTCATCAGAAATGAGCTGAGGAGAATCGGGCCCCCTTGGACTCCGTCGTTAGGCTCGCAGGCTGCTGGCAGCTGGAGGTTCGTCCTCGTAATGCCTATTGCTTTCTTGCCGTCGACGTCGAGCAAAATCCCGATTGGCCGTCTCGGTAACTCCTCTCGGGCGAAGCTTTCGAGTGGCGTCCGTGGGCACTTTAGAATTAGGCAAAGCAGAATCACATGAAAATTTGTTAAAGTTCC
>JAHWFO010109611.1:6829-17544 GCA_023313115.1 Rhysida immarginata
CCCAATCGAACATGTGTGGGACAGGGTTGCTCATCGATTGGCTCGTCAGACTCCTGCACCAGCAACTGTGGATGAACTGTATACCCGTGTAGACAGAGCATGGCAGGACATTTCCCAGGCCCTTATTCAGAGCTTGTTTGACTCAATGCCACGACGTTTAGAGGCTGTAATTGCATCCCACGGTGGTTTCACACGATACTTATGTGACAATAAAACGCATTGTATTGACCTGAAAATCTAATGGTTTCTTTTCTGACCCATGATATGCAAATGCTCCAAATTTAATGCAGATTGGGCTATTCCATCAGGGTGTTGCGATTTTTATAAACAGTAGTGTAGGTCCAAATTTACATTTGCAAAGTCCAGTCTCCGCTTGCGATGTTGCGGTTTCAATGCTGGTGCTCGTTTGATCTTTCTCCACCCAACAAATTAACTGTTATGGAAGATTCGCTGCACGGTACGAAGATGCCTGAGGTCGATATGATTGTCTCGGCATATTTTTTTTGCAAGACGTGCGATTCCCCGGATTCAGAGATCGGATGATCCGTCTCTCAGCTTTGACATCATACAGGCGATGTCGACCCGGTGAATGTTTCTTACCATATCGGTCTGGATTTTTCAAGAAATCACGGCTTCTGCTTAAACGTTTACCAATTTCAGTGAAATTGAGTCCCGCTTCACGATACGCCTTGATTACGCTTTGTTCCCCTGAAGACAATCGCTTCTGACGAACCATTATTCACAAACTGCATACAAATTGCACGGAATGCAGCAACACAAATGTATAACACACCAATACTGCAGGAAGAATTCAGAATTGTTCCAACAACCTCCGTTAAAAAACCTCCTCCACCTATTTCAACCTTTCCGGGTACGAGCCATATTTTTGTCACTGGTTTTTAGAGGGATGTTTGATGAAATCATTATTATCTAATTTGCATAACTTCACTGCCCACTTTAGCTTTACACATTGTAATACTGAAGGGTTTGTGTGCACTGGTTAATATTTTTTTTGACTTTTCCTCTTCATACAGGTCTCTACCACCCACTGTTCTCTGCTAGAACCTCAACGAGCCATATTTTTGTCGTTGACTGTGTATGGTATTTTTTATCAATTCTAATATGTACAAACAAGCCGAATGATAATGTAATTAAATTGAACAAGATGATTTTTGCTGTATAAGAAATATTTTGTTTTTTTGTCAGCTCGAAAAATGTACGTGCAAGCCTAATGATAATTTAAATTGAAGAATACGATTTTGGAATGTAATAGGGGGAAAATTTGGGAATTATTTTTATCAAGATTTTGTTGCAGTGTAAGTATGATCAAACTTTGTATGAACAGCAAGTATAGCTTCTGCTGGCTTCTGAAGAGATGCTGTGATTTGATTTATCTCATTAAGTCTACTTCCGTGAGGATTCTCTTTCTCTTGATGGGAAAGAAATGTTTCTGGGGAGAGAGTTTTTGGCGTATGTTAATATTTTTCTTTTCTAAAAAAAATTTTTTTGTTCAGAATTGTAATAGCAGCATCTCGGTGATTGGCAAGCTTTCTACATTCATCAGTGTTAAGCGAAGATGAATTTGCAGTCAATCCACCAAACACAAATCTTGTTAATGATATCTTGAATCTTTTTGTAAACATCTATTTGATTGTTGCTGACCAGAAATTCAAGTCCCTCTGATGCTAATTTATATCAAAATGATGCATTTTTAAAAAATTGGTCTTTACTTTTTCATATACATGAATTATATTATTTTATATAAATTCAACGTGAAGACACATGAATAAATTACTTAGTTTATTTTTAATTGGTGTCTGTGTTGGGTTCCAAATAATATCCATCCAATGTTTTTTTTTCACAATGATGATAAATTGAACGTTTTGAGAAATTCAAAAAAATCTAAAGTTTAAAAACACAGGGGTGGCCGGGCGGCCGGAGTAAAGAGTGAAGGAAGGTCGAGTGGGAGGAAGGGGGCAATTAGCGTCCATACACAGAGGAGAGGGAGATCTCCTGCATGCGCAGAAGAAATGCGCACTGAATGATGATACTAGTGGTGAACGATTCCTCTCGTGGAGGGCCGTCGAGGTCTGGCAGCTGAACCCGATGAAGATCACTGGAAGTTGAGCAAGAGCTGACAGATGTATCGAATACAGAAGCACACACGATGATATTGCTCGCTGTTGACAGAAGAGCAGAGGAATAGAGATGCTATGCTGTATATAGCTGACACACAAAAGGCACTGATGCGGTTGCCACGGAAGCTGGCCTTCACTAAACCACATGGGATATCACTTAACGTGGACTAATTAACACATCGCGCATTCTACTTAAACGGGTTACGATTGAGGCGCACTTTTGTTTCACAGACACACACATGAAGACCAAATCGAGCACTTAAGCATTGACTTCCAATAAATACTATCACAGGTGAGACACACATCACTTTGTGATTGTAGCATGCTTTACTTTCACTTCGTAAGACAAACACATTAACAGATGCACGGATGTTAAGTTGCTGACTCGCAATTTGTCCCCAAAGCACTAGCTTTGACATATTATACTTTCGCCACATTCACCGTAACGAATAAGGTTACACCTAACCTTTGCGGAAGCTAACACACACACTTCACTAACGCACAAAAACTTCACGGAGCTTAAAATGACGAGATGTCGGAATACGCGTCGACGTTACGTTGTCGCTTTTTCACCGCAACTCCAATTCGTGCAGCGTCCGATGGTTTTCATCTCATAAATTGAAACCTATGTTATGAGGCCTTCGCTTGAAACTTTCAGTTCCGTTAGCAACGAATTCTTTTAATGATAACAGGAAGATTCCAATAACGTCCTCTCCCTCGCGCCAATGAATTGCGTCGTAAGCGAAGAGAATATTATACAGTTCAGATTGCACTATAAGAACTTGCAAACAAATTACGGATAGGCTTTCGGCAGCTGTATGAATGCTCACGCCTTTTAAAAAGTACATGAATGATGGCCTACCGTAATTAGGAATCCATCCATGACGAATCGAAATGAAATCGGCGTTCTCTGGACTCCTTCCATTTGACGCTGCCTCGTCTCCGCAGGTAACGGGTAGTTCAGCCGCCTGCCTTTCGATGTCGTCTGAATCCTCCTCCTTATCGCACTTACCGTCCTAATTAGCGTCCACAGCTTTTCGTCCGACGGCTGTTCGAATTGGCCCGAGGTATTGCCGCCTCTATCGGTCGCGTGTCTCGCCGACCTTTTCCGCCTTCTCGCCGTCGAGTCCGACTTCGCAATGGAACTCGCCTGGCTTTCGTATTATCGGCTCCTGCCTGGCTTTAACGTTCTCCTGCCCTCGGACATGGTGGAAAGCGCCCCGGCCTTTAGCAATTATAGACACGAATTCGGCTCGGTCGCCCCGTAGTCTTTCCTTATCCGCTTCCAAACTTTCTCCCCCTCTCATGCTCCTCTCGTATCTTTTCGAGAACTTTTTGGGATGACGTAGATCTTGTCATCGGCGCATTCCTCGTCATCGCTCTTTTTTCTCGATCGCCTCTGATGCTGCGAAAATCCACGTGACACCTATCCATCATGTGCGAGAAATCATCCATCACTATTGCCCACAATCCCGCTCATGTCCTATCTCGGTTAAGTCAGTGCGTGATATGGTGCGCTAAGTGGAGACTCAATCTAAATGTTGACAAATGCAAGGTTCTGTTCATTATGAAGAAAGTTGGAAAACCCCTGAAGTCCTCTCTTCCTTTCTGGCAGAGAGCTCGAATGGGTGAAAAATTACAAATACCCCGGAGTGGAGATAGATGCCAAAATAAATTGGGGTGACCACGCCTACTATAATCAACAATACGGCCAATAATGCTAAAAATGCAAAATTCATCTAGTTGCTCTTCTGAGGAGAAACAGCGCACTTGGAATAAATAGCAAATTTTTGCTTTATATAATGGCAAATCGAACTATTCTTCTCTATGGCATGCCTGCCTGGGCTACAATATGCAAGTCCAGATAGAAGGACCATTGTCCAATTGACAGAAGAGTTGCAACCAATAATTCCATTGCTGACGATTTCGATATACTTCCCATTGGCAACGATGTCCAGGAGTCACTGGATCCGAAGATGAAGGGCCGTCCCAATCCTCTGGTTGCAGAAATTCTGGATCACCCGTTCAACTTGAATTGTTTTCTCAAGCATGGCAGGCTGCATCACACATCTGGACGTCACCACCCAAAAAGCCATCTTTCCACTCTACTGGATGTCCCAGCTCCTCCGTGTCCTTCGTCAATCAACAATCACTTTATAGTCCTGATAGGAAAGGACTCCTTCTTATCCGCTGGATGACTTAACTAGGTTTCATCTGGCTTCTTGCCTAATTCAGTATTTCTCCTGGTTACTTCCTAGACGAGTATGACAGTGAAGTCATTGCTTCTGGACCGCTCGTTTCGTTGTTTGCTGCGCTGTTCGATTGTCGATTGGCAAGAAAACTTTGTATAGCCTGTGAAGACGATTTAAATCGAAATGCGTCGGCTGTTAAAATAATCTACTTTATTTCTTTACCCTGTGTTTTTTTTTGTTTTTGCTCTTATCAATATTCGACAGCATGGCTGTTATAAATAATCTTAAATGGAAACAATTCAATCCGTTAGAAGGATCCAGGGGATATTTTATCTAGATTGACATTGTTAACAATAATTTCACCTCTTCTTGCTATCATTTTCTCTGCTGGGATCTCATAGAGTTCATTAAATTTGCTAGCTGGATATCTGCAGTCATAATAATTTGGCCTAATAAAATTGATTGATCTTTAGCTCCTTCTTGCCTTCTCTCTCTTTCTCCCTTTTCGCTTCTCTCGATCTCTTATTTCTGTGACGTTTCGAATATTCTCGTTCTCCAAAGACGCTTACAAAATGGACGTAAAAGTTCTTCAGTTAAATGAGAGATTTCTGCAAAAGCACTCGGCTCGTCATCCCTGTTTTATTTCCTATTCCTCTGCACATTGTTCTAGTGGATGTGAATTGGGATCTACTTTCAATGAAGTCTTTGTCAACTGCTGCACAATAAGCCTTCCTTTACCTACTCTCTTCTGAGATGCAGTCGATCATAGTTCTGCATGATCGTTTTTGATCCACACGGTAGGCGATACGACAAAATTGCGGGTTCCTCTTCCTCGAATTAAACAGTAGAGATCTCGCCTTTCAAGATAACAGTCATGTGTACTGTTTTATGTATCACGGCACCTGGATTCTATAATAATGCACTTTTGAAATTAAACAGGCTGTGCATTTTTCCAGTTCTGTACAACTGCTATCGACACTATCCACTGACATGAGTAGAGATTCAGCGGCAACCTACGTGACCCAGGTAATTTTGCATGCTCTGTATTTACAGTGCGTGGCTTTTACATATAATATGACATGTTTTTAGTTTATTTTCAACGCACTGGATCTTTTTTTCACGCGTTTTAGCATTAATTATTGAAATCACATAAAAGTGACGATTGAAAAGTCAAATAACGAAAAATGTAAGGCGATAGAAATGTACGGTTTGCTGCGTTCTGCTTAGGTAACCATGGTATTTATTCGCACCAAGTTTCAAAATTAATTACAATGTTCGTCAACAGATGGCGCTGCTGACGGGGGAAAACTATAAAACAATGTTTTCAAAATAACCACCATTTGCTGCAACAACGTGGCGCAGTCTGAGGTAAAAATGTGCAACTGCCCATGTAAACATTTCAGTTAGAATGCTGAGCGAGATATAAAATGCCAATCTGACGGGACGGAATGCGCAGAGAATAGCAAAGCTGTCTGTATCTGTCTTCAGATTAAACGTCATTTCCGGTACTTGGGACCTGACGTAAGTGCTTTGGTGACGCAATTTAATATTTACAATTCATTCCTATAAACGGAAGCACGGCCTTTTCTATAGGAAAATTGAAGAGTGTCGCCACCCTTTTTGTTATCTGTTAATTTATTATCTGAAAACGTTTTTGTTCAAAGCGCTTTTATTCAAATTACAAAGCAAATAATCTAAGAAGTGCGCGAGTTTAACTTATTGTTCAAATCGCTTATTTTATAAATTTCGAGACCTTAACTATATTAGATTACTAGCAGAGGACCCGGCGTTGCCCGGGATAATTACGCTTGTAGGTAAACAGAACTACCTCAAAAAGCTAAATTAAACCTCCAAATTGGTTAAATAATAACTCAATCACTACAATATAGAGACAAGAAAAATCCATTCTAAGAAAAATCCGAAAGACAGGAATTTACCTCTTCACTGAAAAAATCCATTCTAGGTGACATACAGGGACTTGATTTACCGAAAAAAAAATTGTTAAAGGCTCACAATGGATGGACCTCTCCAAGGATGCCTTCTAGTCTAAATAATTTTTTACTCACATAATCTTACTTTAGATATACATTTGATGTTGTTGCAATTTCCTTTCTTCTTTCGATGTCTTGAAGCAAAAATTGGCCATTCATCACTTTGTGTAGTCCAGCAGTCGCCGATTCTTCTATTTACTTGCTTACCATATGCTCAATACAGCACGGAGCTAAAGGAGTGCTTCCTTCATCGTCTTTCACTCTTTCTTAATAGTCTGCTACCTCATTATCTCCAGTTACTGATCATTTTTAAAGATTTTCAAGAAATTGTTAAATACTAAGAATTCTCTTTTCTAAGAAAAGCCTGAATAACAGGAATTCTATGCATTGAATTCTATATTGCACAAACTTTGCCTTGCATTGTTGGTCATGAAATATATATTGTTGGTCCGTGCAGAGTGTTTGTGAATTGCGTGTTGATACCATTGTTGATACTTATTGTTGCAAAAACTTTGTCTTGCATTGTTTGGTCATGAGATATTTCCCATTAATATGCCCTGCCATAACCATGAATATCGTTTTTTTATCAATAATTATTATTTTTTTGAAATCTGAGGTAGACAGTGACCTTCCTCATGCTTTCAAGGTCATGTATGCGAAATTTTATCAAGATCGGAATAAAACTGTAGATTTGTATAAAAAACAAACATACAAACCCACAAACAAACCCACAAACAGACAAACATCCTTCTTTATAAATATAGAAGACTAGCAAAGGTACCCGGCGTTTCCCGGGATAATTACACTTGGATGTAAACAGAGCAATCTCAAAAAATTAAATTAAATTTTGCAATATCTTAAAAATAAACACATGAAAATGCTTAGAATTAATACAGTAAAAATTCTTAATGAAAATTCGAAAAAAATCTTTTTAAAGGCTCACAATGGCTGGACCTCTCCAAAGATGCCACTGCTAGTCTAAATAATTTCTTACTCACATAATCTTACCTCAGACGTATCCTTGGTGTTGTTGCAATTTCCACTCTTCTCTCGATGTGCTGAAGCAAAACTTGGCCATTCATCAGTTTGTGCAGTCTAGCGGTCGCCGATTCTTCTATTTACTGTGAGGTTCCTGGGGATAATTATTGAATTAAGTGGTCGAATGAATAATTAATTATTTAAAAAGGACTGCGCCAGTGGATTATACTTTCCACAAAGTGTTTATGATAAATTTAAAGTTTATCCCATTCACACAAACTAGTTTCTTCCCGCTTAAACAGGCCCGGCCAAGTGAGGAGAAAATCAAAGTACTCGAGGCAGTGTTTAACATATAAAATAGAATATTTATTAGGAACATTCAACAATTGTATAAAACAGAAATTGAGGGTATAAGAAATAAATTTAAGCAATGATGGGTAAACCAATGTATCAATTGTATATCAATTTAAAGAATGAAAATCCTTAGAATAATTTAATTTGTAAAAAGGAAGACTTTCTCGTTGTATCAAACAGAAAATTTGTATTAAACAGATAATTTGTACTTCAGAAATAATGATAGAGTATCAGAATTAACTTATGATAATTGTGATAAATGTAATTATAATTCTTTAAACAAGAATAGAATTTGGAAATTCAACAATCAAATTTATAGATTTAAAAATATTCTCAAACGACTTGTAAGTCTTAACTGTTTAATAGTGACAATTAAAATATAGAATTATAGAATCACTGTTCTGTGGAATTTTGTGTTAATTGATTTAACAGTAAAGAAATATGTTCTTCTGACTGAACTTAATTTGGATATTCAAATTCTGGCAACATTATAACTAATGGCAAGACTTTATGTAAGATAACAAAATGATCGGACTGATGCAATCAAACTTAAAGGGGTGATAGAATTAAACTGAGTTATAACTTGACTCTAAAATGTAATTGTCTTTCCCACTAGAATTTTAGGAATAAGAATGTTCCGTTCCCATTTTAAGTGAATAGAAATTGAAATAAAGAAAACATGAATAATATGAATAGAATGGCCATTGAGACATTAAATTGGAACTGGGCTTTACCGTGGTCTTCTCGAATCTGTCCGCTCTTGGATGGCACTCGCTCTCTGGCTCCGTCGAAACGTCTGGTGGGGGGGTGGACTCCTCTTCAGAAATGGCTGGTAGGTTTCTCTGCTAGGCTCCTTCTTCCATGATGAAATTTTTATACCGTTCTGGGCTGGCTTTTCTTCTCTCAAACTAACATTAACTTTCTTAGCTATTGAATTGATTGAGCTGGTGCGCAGCTAGGTGGAATATACTTAAAGAATCCTCGGCATCGAGCTAACTCAAGAATTACGTGGTGTGAAACGTAATGGAAAACTAAACCTAAACAGGAGTTAAAAATATTAATTTAAAATTTCCCATCTGAATTCATTTGAATTTCAGATAGAGGCCGAATTGGAAAATCATAAATATACGAGTAGGTGAACCGCACACCCGGTTCTCTTAAAATCAAAACTTCTACTACTGAAGATTCTTTCTCTGGAACTACTGACAAAACAGATCCAGTCTCCTTAACCAATCAAACGTTCGAATACACGCTAGACAATCACCAAAAGGTGATTCTTCAACCAATCAAGAACTTGGTAACATTTCTCAACTTATTTGAAATTTATCACTCACGTGACAATTAGTCACATCTGGCCATCTTCATCGTTCAAGGTTCACTCTTGTTTGTTCTTAAAACATGTTACACTCCTTCATCCCGTCTCGAATTCGATCCTAACCACCTTTCCAACTCTGCCAATACTCTTGGGTCCTTGAACAAAAGTCAAAACAATCCTATTCTATAAGGTGTAAACTGAATCCTTGACAATCCCCTTGCTGTTGACAGCAATTCTGGCACCGTTTAAGGGCTTCTTAAAATCGAGCAGAGAAAAAACATTTAAAATATTATTTATTATTTAATTCTTTACAATCTCTAAATCCGTTCTAAATCTTTCAAAAATGCTAAACTTACGATTCCATAAACAATCCTAACGTGAATAAATTATTAAATTTGCATAATTAACGTTAATAAATTCTAACTTCTAAAACTGGCTAAATACTCATTCTCGAAATCCTACAATATACCTCCCCTCGCAAGAAAAGCCTCGCCCCGAGGCGGTATCGTTACCTGAAATCCTCAGGGGTCTTGCATCTTTGCAGCATCTTCCACTGATGAAGCGGGACAGATCGAGTCGACGCCGGCAAGCCCAACTTCTCAAATGGCAACTAGAAACTTAATGGAAAGCTTATTTAATATTAAGTAGTATATATTTTTGTTTCCCATGATCATTTTGCAAATAAAAGAAAATAGTTTAGTTACTCAATTTGGTTAGTATGAGTTAAGTTTTTAGTACTAAATAACCAAAATACAATAATAAAAGATATACGTAAAGGGTACCCAAATTATCATAACTTAATGTCTACCTAAGATTACTTAAACATTTAATCATATTTGATAGGCCTTTTGAAGATTTGTGCACAACATTGAAAATTTCTTATCACACAGTTCAAAGTTCTTAACACATTCTAATCAGTTCTCAATCAATACACAGTTCACTGTCCATAACCTAAAGAAAGTTCATTACCTTAATGTATCAACTTAATAAAAGTTCAAACACACACAAAGTTCACTGAAAGTTATGGAATACTGAAATTCAAAATTATGTTAGAGAACACAAAACAATATATCAGTCAAGAAATGTTTCAAGTACTGGACAGTTTGTGGCACAACTTGCTTCTACGTGGTGGAGATAAAGTTCTGAGGCGGGATGCTCACGTCGGCATCATCTCTTTGCTCTGGATCTCCATTAGCATATTGGAATGCGGAATCGCTCCGAAGCGACCTTCACTGGCATTGTCTGCGACGAGGGGGTTTGAAGTCCTCAACGTCAGCAGGTGTCTGGTGTCGTCTGGCTCCAGAGGTCCTTCCTGGCTCCATGGCGTTGTCACCTGTAAGCCAACTCCTTTCAAATGTCTCGGCCAAGTTAAATTTTATATTAAAGAATAGAAAAGAATAGCGAATAAAGGGAGTAAATGTTGTATTCCCATATGTAATGTTGGATTATATGTGAACCCTTATAAATGTTTGTTAGAAAGATTTCAAGAAAGACAAAATAATGTATAAAATATAAATATAAGATAAGCATATTAGATGTAAGAAACTCATAACATGTGTTTGTATATCATGGACAATATTATATTTCTTCAGAAGAAAAAGCTATCGGAACTCGCTCTCTAAGATTCATAGGAGTTTCCTCAATAAGAGGACGTGGAGTTCCGTTTAAAATTTCTAATTCTGGATCTCTTTCAGGATTTATGTCATCACTAGTAACCATAGACATTTTTTAAAATGTACGCAATCGC
>JAHWFO010109612.1:0-10265 GCA_023313115.1 Rhysida immarginata
ATGCCCTAAGTTCATATTCTTAACATTAGTGCACGTGCTTGAAGGGGTCCACGAGAGCTCATCAAAAGTTGATATATCGCTGTTAAGTTCTTCCATTTTCACGTTTTCGTGCAAACGATGGCTGGCCAGGCACATAAAGGTACTGATCATGCTTGTATTCTTATATATTGCTTTATCTAAAGCTCGTAATAAGGGGTCATTGAAGTAATTTTTGGGGGTCATTTTCTCGGACGTAGCATTTCGAAAATCGAAAAGAATGTCATATTCGTCTTGTGCTCGTCATTCCCGTTCGAATGACATATTACATGCCTTATATTGCCAATAAAAAAATTTAATGGGGGGGGGGTTGGGGTCTCAATAGTCCCGTGACTGTTAGACCGATTTCGACGACAAACTAATCAGGTGAGCTCAGGAAGGGTCTCTATCGAACAGCGAAAAAAGAACTTGAAAAAGTTAAAGCATTCTCGAGAAATCGTCGGACATACAGACGGACAGACGGACAGACAGACACACAAACAGAGCGAAACCAATATATGCTTTTCAGCATATAATAATACAGATGGGCATGCCCATAGTAAGCTACATTCCGAATTTCAACCTTCTACCTCAAAAAATGTAGAAATTATGAAGGGGTGCACAGTAAAGACATTATAAAACCAATAAGTAGCTGGATTCTTCGGCTACTTAATCATATATTATGAGCACTTGAGCAATCATGCGTCGACAAAGCGATTTCATGTGCGCGCGCCGATGTCAGTAATGCTTAAAAGATGAACAGAAAGTAACAATAAATTCTTCTTGACAAATACTGTATGACATGCCAGCATCTTTGAATTCTTTACACTCACTGTTTGTAGCACGTGAATTCGACTTGAAGGGGTCCACGAAAATTTCTGAAAAGTTGATACGGCCGAGCTAAGACTTTGATGGCCATATTTCTGAAAACAGAATTTGAAAAAGTTAATTCGTTTTCAAGTTATCGTGCAAACGGCGGACAGACGGCCGGATAAACGTACAGACCAAGGGCGCATTCTTATAAGTAGCTTTTATGCTAAAGTTCTTAATAATTTAAAAAAATATATAATTCTACTTTTTTGTTTTTATTATGTACAGGGCCCACGCGCAGTTTGTGCGGTAATTAGTTTTATCAAATTCATTCAAATTGTTTCGTTTTATGAACTCACATTTACTCCTTTATTAGGAGGTTTTGCATAAAAGCTACTTATAAGAATACGCCCTTGGTCTGTACTTTTATCCGTCCGGCTGCCGTTTGCACGATAACTTGAAAACGATTAACTTTTTCAAATTCTGTTTTCAGAAATATGATCATCAAAGTCTTAGCTCGGCCGTATCAACTTTTCAGAATTTTTAGTGGACCCCTTCAAGTCGAATTTACGTGCTACAAACAGTGATTTTAAAGAATTCAAAGATACTGGCATGTCATATAACAATGGATTTGTCAAGAAGGAATATATTGTTACTTTCTGTTCATCTTTTAAGCATTACTGACATCGGCGCGCGCACGTGAAATCGCTTTGTCGACGCACGATTGCTCAAGTGCTCATAATCTATAATCTTATTATTAAGTAGCGGAAAAATGGAGCTACTTATTGGTTTTATTTTACACACGAATTTGAATCACACATCATCATTTCTACATTTTTTGAAGTAGAAGGTTGAAATTCGGAATGTAGCTTACTATGGGCATGTGCACCTTCACTATTTAGTTTGGTTTTGATTAGCCCATTAAGGTCGGAGTTTTGGGGGTGAAAATTAGAGGGGACCAAAAGATCTATGTGTATTTATGCATATAAAGGAGTGAAATTCGGTATGCAGATTCCTATAAGCAAGATCTCTATTTTATAAAGGTTTTTTGTCCCGAGGTATTCATGTCTTCCCGACGTATCCATGCCTTCCCTACTCGGTGGCGGAAATGCATCGAAAAGATGTGGACTACATGGAAAACTAGTGTACCAACTCTGTCTGAAATAAAGGAACTGTAAAAAGATATTTCCGTTTTTTATTTGACTGACCCTCGTAAGTAGTATAAGAATGGAGATACTTATTGGTTTTATAATGTCAGTCCGCCCCCTTCATAATTTCTACATTTTTTTCAGGTAGAAGGTTGAAATTCGGAATGTAGCTTACTATGGGCATGTCCATCTGCACTATTTAGTTTGGATTTGATTAGTATACGGGGGTCGGAATTACGGGGATGGGATTCAGAGAGGGCAACATATCTATGTGCTATTTAGGTACGTAAAGGCGTAAAATCCAGTATCCAGATTCCTCTAGGCAAGATCTACATTACTATGAAGTTTAGGGCCAATTGTTCCAGTGGGATCGGATTTGCGGGGGGGGGGGGGGGCAGTCACTTGGTCCTTAGAACTATGGCAACATATGGCATGTGATATATCATACGTTCGGAAATGATGAGAAAGGGAAGAAGATACAAGGTTTTTTACATTTTTTACATATTACGTTCGAGAAAATCAATTTATTGATTAAAAAAAATTTGTGGAGAGGTGAAAAGTCAGATAAATGGATAAAAATAGATAACTTGCCTTATCCTACTCGGGAGGCGAGGTGGGAGAATAATTTCGTTTTAATAAACGTATAAATTTCTGCTTCACTGCTAAAGCTCCTCCTTGGAATATTTACAAGATTTTATTTATAGTTTTGTGATTAATTGATTGATGTAAAATTTGTTGCTCGGACAACAATGGTCAGGTGACTTTTCAGTTCCAGCGTGTGCTTTAAGTGAGCGCCAACAATGCTTAAACGTGCAACAATAATGCAAAACTGTTTCCGTGACGAACTCACATGTTCTCTTTTATTAAGAGCTTTGGCATAGCATAAAAGCTACTTATAAGAATGCGCCCTTGGTTTGCACGATAACTTGAAAACGGATTAACTTTTTCAAATTCTGTTTTCAGACATATGACCATCAAAGTCTTAGCTCAGCCGTATCAAATTTTCAGAATTTTTCGTGGACCCCTTCAAGTCGAATTCATGTGCTTAAACAGTGAGTGTAAAGAATACCAAGATAAGGGCATATCATATAACAATCAATTTATCAAGAAGGAATATATTGTTACTTTCTGCTCATCTTTTAAGCATTACTGACATCGGCGCGCGCACGTGAAATCGCTTGGTCGACGCACGATTGCTCAAGTGCTCATAATCTATAGTATTCAGTAGCGAAGGAATGGAGCTACTTATTGGTTTTTTATAATGTCTTAACTGTATAATTTCTACATTTTTTGAGGTAGAAGGTTGAAATTCGGAATGTAGCTTCCTATGGGCATGTCCATCTGCACTATTTAGTTTGGTTTTGATTGGTACACTGGGGTCGGAATTACGGGGGTGGGATTTAGAGAGGACAACATATCTATGTGCTATTTAGGTACGTAAAGGCGTGAAATTCAGTATCTAGATTTCTCTAGGCAAGATCTACATTACTATGAAGTTTAGGCCCAGGTCGGAAGTTTAGGTTCCATTGGGGTCGGATTTGCGGGGGCGGTAGTCACGTGGTCTATAGAACTACGCTAACATATGGCTTGTGATATATCATACGTTCGGAAATGATGAGAAAGGAAAGAAAATACGAGCCTTTTTACACTTTCTACGTATTACGTTCGAGAAAATTAATTTTTGATTAAAAAACTTGGGGAGAGGTAAAAAGTGGAGATAAAGGGATAAAAATACGTAGATGACTTCAGGATCTGCTACTTGCCTTACCCTACTCGGGGGGAGGGCGGATTAATTTTTTTAATAAATGTATAAATGTATTTCTCCTTCACTGCTAAAGCTCCTCCTTGGAATGTTTACATGATTTTATTTATAGTTGGATTATTAAAATACTCGGTTTAAGTATAAAACCCCATTAATTAATTAATTCGGTGAATTAATCTGGTGAATTAATCTAGGAAACAATTTTAAAATATT
Source organism: Rhysida immarginata (assembly GCA_023313115.1). Classification (NCBI taxonomy): domain Eukaryota; kingdom Metazoa; phylum Arthropoda; class Chilopoda; order Scolopendromorpha; family Scolopendridae; genus Rhysida; species Rhysida immarginata. Next base: position 3,949 of record JAHWFO010109612.1, read on the forward strand.
TTTTAAACAATTCTTCAGCAAACATCTATTTTTTTATTGTTCAGATAGCTCTATAAAAGTTATCTAAAAGTATTAAAAATGGTACAAAATATTGAGGCTTCATTTAGTGCTATGTCCTTTGGGGTAGAGTGGGGGGGGGGGGTCGAGTCATTTCAGTCTATTTTTAGACTAATCAGGAATTAGTCAAATCGGAATTTGGACTAATCGGGAATTAGTCGAATCGGAATTTGGACCAATCGGAAATGGACGAATCGCAGTTAGACCAATTAAACCAATGGTCTTGGACCGACCAATTATGATCTACAGAAATCGACAATGCCTGACCGTAAGGAGATGAGGCCCATTTTCATCTGAATGGAACTGTTAGCACAATTGCCAAAGTTGGGATACCCCAAAATCCCATTGCAAATTAGGAAATCCCGCTGCAGTCAACAAAACTCATTGTTTGGTGTGACTTTTAATGGAATTCATCTCTTTCGAGAATATTATTCCAACAGCACCAGTAACCCTACCGTTCCTGCACAGAGGTATCGCCATATGCTCACTAGTTTTATCATTCCACAACTTCAGCAAAAACAATGTCTGGATCAGATAATCTTAATGCAAGACGGAGCAGTAATGAACATTAGTCAATTGGTACAGCAGCACTTCATCGACAAAAGTTTCATTTGTCACAGTTTTTCGGTTTTCAACACCTCGTTCTCGGGTCTAACTCCATGTGACTTTTGGACGTGGGCTTATTTGAAATAAAAAGTCTATCTATCTTGGTGGTGTCCTTAAAGTATAACGCATTACGCACTGTGATGAACATTCCGTGTGACATGGTACATTAGCGGATGCATTGGGTGATCCACGAGAAAGGGCGGTTACATTGAAGGTGGTTGATTAAAACGTGATGTTTCATTTTAATTTCGTGTTTATTATTCATATGCTTGTTCTTTCTAACGCTTTTTTTTTTTACACTGCACAGCGCCTCTTTTTCCCTTTCGATGACGTTTGTAAAAGTGCGGTTATTTTTTTCGTGGAATTTTTCTTCCCATGTCGTCATTTGTCCCCCTACCAAATTTAATGCCATTCCGGTTGTGAGATATAGATGGCTCTGAGTACTGTTGATTTAATTACAAACACCCTGTAGAACCCTGTGCTGTTTCTGCAATGTTTAAAATTTCCGTGACAGAATTGAAATTTGACCGTAAATAAATAAATCTGTAAATAAACAATAAAACCAGAATAGAAGATAAAATCAGATTGTCCGCCTGATGTTTTTTTTTTTACAAGAGTTCACTTCTTTGTCAACGCTCTTAGAGTTTTCTATAAATGTTTTTCAGTTAATCAATATCGTTCGCATCCATGTGAATCTTTAATGGTTTTAAAAATACATGTATATCTATACTTTTTTTCTTGTTTTACTGTTTCTGAATATCTTTTTTGGGGCTATCATAATATTATTAATTTTATTAATTTAAATAGATGTATGCCACTCATGATCCGTTATGTTTTTATTTGAACCTCTTAAGGCTGGTTCACATCCGCCGTCTGCGAAAATCGAACAGTGAAGTGTACATTTGTTAGGATGGGACGAAAGCAGCGCTTTCACAAAGCTCATCCAACCAGAATAAACACCAAATGAAATACACTGACGTAGTCAAGAAGCCTAACCAACCCAAGCGGTCTTCCATATTATACAAAAAAGAAAATAAGATTGACGATTGTCAGAAACAAAAAACAAACGAAATAAAAAAATACAAGGAGAAAGAAGATTATCACATCTTCCAGTAGTCTGGGAAAGAGACGTTGCTAATATCTTCAAAATTGATGTCAAGAACATGCCTCGGTTTACGATACTTCGTATGCCAGTTCATATTCATTGAGTTCTTCAGTATCCCTTTCACAAGCTTATTGTCGTGAGTCTTCATCTTCTGTATCATAATCAAAAAGAGATCCCGTATAAACTTTCCGATATGGGCCATGTTTAAATCCAAGTGGATGGATTGGTTTTTCACCGTCCTTCTGTCCAGCTGGGCAATGGTCCTCAGGGTAACATTCTGGAATGACTGTAGTTCACTCCATCTGCTTTTACAGATAGTCGCCCACGCAGGCATGCCATAGAGGAGTATGGTCCGGATAATCGATTTGTACAGAAGTCAATGCTGAGGGCGCTGTTGCGACCCATAAGAGCTATGATACTGTACTTAGCCCTCTTCGCTTTGTTCAGAGCATAGGACATATGCTGGATCCATGAGAGTCTTGAGTCAATGATAACTCCCAGATACTTGTAGTTGTCCACCCAGTCCAGTTTCTTATTGAACAGAACAAGAGAATCTGGGGGATGCTTGAGCTTCCTATTGAGGTACAAAGCCTTGCACTTTCCGACGATAAGGTTCAACTTCCAGCAGTTAAACCAGTCTTCGAACTGCTTCAAGGCGCACTGCAGCCGAGTGATAACGTGAGCCGGCTGGTGTGCCCATGTCATAATGGCAGTGTCATCCGCATAAAAATACAGATTACAATTATCGGGTTTCGGGAAATCATGTACAAAGTAATTAAATAGCACAGGCCCGAGGACAGAACCCTGAGGGACACCGGCTTTTACAACACGGGGTGTGGAAAGATTTTCTCCAACTTTGGCTTGATAGGATCTGCCGTCAAGAAAGGATTTCACCATCAAAATCAAATCGGCAGGGAACCCGTCTCTTGATCATTTTGTAGACAAGGCCCTCATGCCACACATGGTCAAAAGCTTTACTGACATCGAGAAATACCACCCCACAGTACCTGGATAGGTTCAGGGGGGTGCTCAGGTCTTCAACGAGCCTCCATATCTGCATCGGACAAGAGTGGGCAGCACGAAAGCCAAACTGCTCTTCCCGTAAAAGGTCATTTGCTAGACAGTGATCTTGGAATCTGACAAGGATCGTTCTCCAACACCTTGGACATCGAGGGTAGCAAGCTAATAGGTCGGTAGCTCGCGGGAATTGCAGGATTTTGCCCCTGCTTGGGGATACTCAACACAATAGATTTCTTCCAAGCCACAGGGAAGTAAAAAAATTTCCAGCAATCGCTAATGATATTGGTGAGAAATTCAATAAAGTTCTTTGGGAGATTCATAAGGGCGTTATTACTCACCTTGTCTTTTCCTGGAGCCTTCTTCTTTTTCAGTTTACTTATGATGTTGGCGATCTCACCAGCCTCGATGTTGTATTTCGTTAAATGCTGCGGGACTTCACCAAAGTTGACAATACCTTCTTCCACACGCTGAGACATGATTTGGCTCTCGGGCTTATCGTTGGTAGGAGTAACAAACTGCATTTCCAGTGAATCTGCAATGACTTGGGCCTTGTCCTGATCAGTTTGCACGTAGTCACCTTGTGGAGTATATAGTGGAGGAAGCGTATCATTCTTCCTCTTCTGTAAAGCTCTGACCATACTCCAAATGGAATTGTCGCGAGCCGACAAGCTTCTAAGTTTTTCATTCCATCTAGCGTCGCGAAGCTCTTTTATATCCTATTGGACTCTTCTCACTAGCCTGTTATACTTGGTTTTGAGCCAAGGTTCACGATAGCGTTGCCATAGTCTACGGGTCCTGTTTCTTTCAGAAATTAGGCGTTGGATTCCAGGAGTGAGTTGGATTCGATGAGGAGGTTTACTCTCTGATGGATACTTGCTAGCTTCTATGGCACTGTTAATACATCTGGTGATGACTTCAACACGTTGATTGATGTCCTCTGTACAGCAAGCAACGTCAGGATGGCAGTCATATTCCTTAAGAATATCTTTGTAGAGCTTCCAGTTTTGATGATGTATCAGTTCCTCTCGGAAATTTATGTCGACATTGTCAAAGTTCAACGCCACAGGCTTGTGGTCAGAAGAAAGGTCATCAATCGTGAAGATATTGTACGGTTTGAAGAAACCCTTCAAGGGCGAGATGTCCAAAACGTCACTACTAGGAGAGTGGTCGCAGTAGTAGGTGTCCTCTACAGGTCCAGCAGCGATGATATCATCTCTACCTTGTATGAACCTATAGAGAATCATGCCGTTGTAATTCTGCGTTCTGGAGTTCCAGCTTGGGTGTTTGGCATTTAGGTCACCAGCTAGGACGACTGGAGTGTCACCACTGAAGAGTTCATCAAGCTCACCAATGTCAAGATAATGTTTAGGTGAATTGTAGAGCACCACGAACTTCACTTTACCGCAGGAGACGTCATTGATAATGATGGAGGCCGATTCCATACCTGCGTAAGACTTGGATACTAATTCTTGGTGTTGAATTCCCTTCTAAATGATGATCGCAGCGCCCCCAGAAGCACATCTTGCAGCATTTGAAGCCATTCGATCCTTACGGTACACACATTAGCCAGGTAGCTTGAAGTCTTGGCTTGGTTTGAGATGAGTTTCACACAGGAAAGCAACGTCGATTTCTTGCTTTAACAGAAAATTGTGAAACTCGATACGCTTTCGGGGAATGCCCCTAGCGTTCCATATCACGCACCGAAGTTCACCTTTGTTGATTACAGTATAACGTTGTGCAGCCATACTAAAATTAGTTGGTCGTAAGAAGCCCACTCAACTGTGGGTAACTTTTGCCTAGATTAGAAAACAGATGAATGATATGTCCTAATTGCTTATACATACCTGGTAGGTCGTTGATGTTGAGGCCTTTATCTTCTGGCGTAGACACAGCAGCAGCATAGGATTTGCCTACTGTCACTTTCGAACTAGGCATTCTTTGAACCTGGGGATATTTTGGACATTTCGTGTAACTTGAAGTGTGCTGTCCACCACATCTGATGCACTTTGGGGGGTCTTGTCCTTTGATCTTGGGGCAATCTCTTGACTGGTGCCCCTCAGCACATTTATTACAACGAGGATCTTCCGTGCAGCCCATGGATACGTGTCCGAAGCGCAGGCAGCTGTAGCACTGTAGTGGCTTCTTGTTTCCTCGAAAGGCCTCCACTCTTACTGCAAGCGGCCCGATACGTGTTATGTTTTTCAATGACTGGTTGTGTTCGGAATTCGGGAGCAGAACCAAAACCATCGGCATATCAACGGATCCTTTGGCTTTCCTCAAGCGAATTAATTTTTCCGGGAAGTAGTTGGCTCTTTTTAGGTCTTCTTGGAAGTCATCGAGGTCATACGTAATATCCACATTACGTATCACGTATTTCAAGACCTTCTCCGACTTCAGTTGATGATGCTGAATTTTTAGAATATTATCAGACTTAATTCCAGAGACTAACCTGTTGTGCGTTTCTTCGTCCTCACATTTAACTTTGACGGTTTCAGCTCTGCCGGTATGTACGGTGATCTTTTCCACTGGAACATGCTTCTCGAGCTCAGTTAAAATCGTCTTAAATGGGACGCCATGATAATCGGCGGTACATACCTCTTCGTGATTCTATGGTCTTTATTAGCCGAGCGCCCTTGTCCATTCTTCAGATTCCTCATTCTAGATGCGCTGACGACTTCTTCGTTTACTCTGGAGACGGTCTTTAGGTTATCGATCCTCGTGCCTTTTCTGAATTTTTTATTAGTGACACCAATCCAGGGACTGTCATCCACTTCTTCATCAGTTCCGTCAGAGTGACTTCTCTTACAGCCACCATTTGTCGAACAGTCACTATTTTCTATTATATCCATAGACTCCATACTATTAGAAGAGGAAATAGTTTTTAAGACATTACTTACCTTGCTGTTATCAACTGGATTATCTTCCATGGAGTTTCTTGCCTTCGGAGTCCCGGAGCATTTCACAAAGGCTTCCTTAAGTTCGCTTATCTTGTCAATAACATCTCTACGAGAGTCCTTAATTTCCTTATTGATACCTTCGAACTTCTCCTCAAAACTTTTGTTTAGGGATTCGACTGTTTCCTCCAGTGCACTATACTTAGCGTTTATTTCATCCCGGAGGGCTTCTAACATTTCGTTGAACACTAGGTGAAATGCAGCAAACCTAGCATCCAAGCAGGCATCCCGGTAGGCCTTAAATGCGACGTCTCTTAAAAACGTATCAAAATCGTCTCGCCTGAAAGTCGGGACGCGAGAAAATCGGACTTAGTTCACAATTAACTTTTTTTTAAGCGATTGTAATGCGTCCTTATTTGTGAATGGCTGAAGAATGAATCAATCATGCGGACGGCAAGTTGCTGTATTGGGTTTTTTTTTCGACATTATTAAAGAGTAAAAATTGAAATGCGCAACTATAAATTGACTCCGCTCTCTGATTGGAATCAGACCTGTGCTCGTCAACCAGCCGTAGTAGTCTCGCGGCTGCAGAAGGCTCTAAAGGAGTGTGAAAGCTGGTTTAGCAAGTGGAGGCT
>JAHWFO010109614.1:0-11040 GCA_023313115.1 Rhysida immarginata
AAAATAAATAATAGAAACAATGAAAAAAGTCACCCAATTGATAAATGTAAAAGGTTGAAGGACGAAACAGAATTGAAACAAAGGTCTTGTGGAGCTTATGTAGACGAAACACAGATGAAACACAGAAGAAACGAAGATCTAGTGGAGAAATGTTACACGAACACAGGGAGTAGGCACACAGTTACAGGTGAAGAAGGTCTATGATGATTCGTAGACACGTAGATGATAAACTTGAAATGTATTAAAACGTTTTCGGGATTTTTATCCCATCTTCAGTATGTAAACTTTTTGAATGAATTTCAGTTAAAAACAATATAATAGAAGTTATAGTAATAAAAAAACAAAACAATGTAATCTAATACAATGTGTGATATTATGATTAGTTTGATTGTTGTGAACAGGATTGTTGAGTGCAAGGGAAGTGATATTATAGTTTTAGTAGTAATTTCCATTTATTATTAATTTCTATAGATGGTTTGGCATTAGCCAAAAATCATAATCCGGACTGGGACAAAGTCAAAATCTTATTTATGTTATTTATGTTCAAGTCTCAAGATAAGGCATGTACCAAACGAATTCCTGAGTACTTAAATGATTAAATAAGTAGAATTAAAAAAAAAAGCTTCTTTGCATCTTTTGAGCGAACCTTCGCTCATCTTCAAACCTGGTTTAAATTTGGTAAAAGAACAGCTTACATAATAATTAAATAAATTTTTTTGAAGATTACAGCAGCTTTTTGAGCGTGATCTGACAACAGATATCTTCATACAGGCCGCCCAACAAATATATAGTTTGTGCGGAGGCCAATGGACAGTACGCCAAATCGCCCAAGAAATTGGAATGAACCACTTAACTCTATGGCATACGGGCGAGTACAACGAGGTTCATTTTGACGACATTTTTAGATAATCACTCGTTACTAGATAAGCAATGACCTCAATCGAAGTGCACGACAACTAGGGCCTCTATCGTTCCGCAACGCCATCTATGCTGCCTTTTTAATGGTAATGTTGCAACTCTCGTTTTTATGCCTAGTTTAGAACCCATGAAATGTCTTAGCTTTTCTTTAGCTTTTCAACTGTCCAAATGGATTTTAAAATCATTAATGTATCATATGAAGTCTCTAAATCCCTAAGTGCCATTGATTTAGATGTTCAATCCGTTACAGGACACAGATTGGTTATATTAATCCGATTGTAAATTTTTCATGATTTAAGATTTATTCTATTAAAGTTAACTTTAACATTTTAGATTTGAATAATTCTGTGCAAAAAACCTTTTAGCTTATTTCTTTTGCTCCTTTTTCTTAACCTTACTTTTGAGCACTAGCGTTTTGGGAACAACCAAAAGTTGCTGCTGTTAGCAAGCTATACTATCTAATGAAAGAAAAACTGGGTGGTCCATTTAACATTCCATCTCCAATTGTTAGATATTGTAAATTTTCCTTTGCAACAATGCCTCATAATTGAATTCGAAATTTCACTGGATACGCCTAGTTTATTTTTCGTTGGGCAGAGTATAGATACAAAAAAATATACACATAAATTAAACTTACAAATATGAGGAAATAAATATTAAAAATTTCCTCGAAGGATAGCAAAGATTGTTTAACGTATTACTTGAAATCATGCAGATCTAAGTATATAAACGTATTTTTAATTCAAAAAGTGCCAGATCAAACATCTAAGCGAATTTACTAAAAATGTTTTTTGCCAAAATAAGAAACGAAGGATAATATACAGAAAAGCCCTTCGCATTCGAAAGCAAGTCCCCTTCATTGGTTTACATTACTTGTTAAAATAAGTAATTTCAAATCCGAGCATCACTCACAAAGTTAAGAAACTCATAAAGAAACAGTAAGCTCATTGCAAATACAGGATTTCTAATGAAAAAAACAATGCCAGCACCTCAAAATCCACGAAGTAATTGTTGAAATTTTATTTCGTTCATCAATTAGTCGATAATTAAAAAGCTTTTAAAGAACATCGTCTCTTTAAGAGCTTATCTCTGTAATGATTTTCCAAAAAAACAGGTACTTATATAACTGTTGTTACTTTATTGTTAATTACGTCTCAATATAAAAAAAATCTTTATTAAATTAAATACTTCTTTATCTTCATTTTATTTTTCCTGATTTAAAAAATACAATATAATTTTTTAATTTATAATGACACATGTATTTCTCCTGATGTTTTTCTGTCTGATGCTTAAATATTCTTAAAATAGGCGATTTCAAGATGTTTTAAAGATGTTTAAAGATTCGTTTGAACCATTATTTTCTTTGAAAATGAGTTTGGAAAAACTTATCAGCCTTTTTTCTCAGTCCAATGGCAATGTACGTTTTGTCAAATCACAGAAATAGCCTCTGAGAGAATTTCTGAACGAATCCGTCTAGTAATTAAATTTTGAAATGCTCATGATTAACTTTTCGCAGCAGTTTCTCGAAATAATTATTATACTCTATTTACAAAAAAATTAGGAGAAATGGATTTTTCTCTGTAAGAAATTTATTAACCTTAAGAAATTTAGTTTGAAATTATAACATTTAAAAACAATCTTATTTTCATTTGTCACGAATTCTCTGACAAGTTTTCACATACAGGGTGATTTTTAATTAACCTACAACGTTTAACTTAAATAACTTCTATCTTTCTATTAATTCTATCTTTGGGATCATATGTCAAGAAGAAGCCGATATACCTCATTAGCCTCAAAAAGGTCTATACATGACGCATTGCAAGCATTAAAAAAGAACCTCTTGAATGTGTAACTGACAACTTTTCGACTAGGTTGCGCTATCACCTCTGAAGGTTATCACTTTTAAAAATCTCGTCCATTAAATTCCTTTTCCACGTTCTTTTCAATAAGAAATTTTTGTAGTGCTATCTGCAACGACTCAAGAGATATTTATGTTAAATGTTGTACAAGGGGCGTTCAAGTTTGACAAGACTTTATTTTTTATAAAATCAGGAAACTACTAAAAAAACGCACACACAAAAAATTTCTCAAAGAACTCTCCTTGCTTCTCTACACATTTTTTCCGGCGTTCTGGGAGCATCTGGATACCGGTTCTGTAGAAATCAGCCGGCTCTTATCGAAACTATGTCAGAACAGCCTTTTTCACTTCCTCATTGGAGCCGAACCTCTGCCCTCCCAAGAACTCTTTCAATAGTCCAAAAAGGTGATAGTCGCAAGGGGATAGATCCTGTCTGTATGGAAGATGTGGTAAGATGTCCCATTTGAATTCCGTCAGTGTGTGCACAGTCAGTTTGGCTGTGTATGGTCTGGCATTGTCTTGCAGAAAACAACCACCACTGATAAAGAGTCGAGACCCCATGGATCTCACTGATTGGACGAACTTCATCAGTGTTATCAAATACTGCTATTAATTTGTATTTTTCCCTTTGGTGGCTTTTTCCTTATTGCCGGCTTCAGGGACGTCCTCAAAATGTCACAGTAGTAGGGTGCATTTATGTTTCGACGTTCTTCCATAAAATCGACATGAATGATGCCCTTAATGTCCCAGAATACAGGCGCCATCACTTTCGTTGCCGACGGTATCATCTTGAATTTCTTGGGTCGTGGTGAGACTGTGTGTCGCCACTCCATGCTCGCACGCTTGCTTTCCCTGTCATATGCTGCAGCAGCATCGGACACATTTCCACCCGGGTAGTTCTGTGATTCTCGGATAGTTGCTTAGGGACCCATCTGGCATAGATTTTTGTTAAATTTCAGCTTATCTTGGATGATGATCTCCACACAGCCAGTGCTGATGTTCAGTATTGAAGCCAATTCTCCGATATAAATCCGCCTGTTGTTCCTTATCAGTTCATATGTTCGTGCGATGATGCCATCATTGACAGCAGTTGCTGGTCTTGCCTTATGAGATTCATTGCTGGTGGATTCTCGCCTTCAAGCAAAAGACGGATGATCGAGACAAACATGACTCGGGGAACTGTCTTTGAAGTCTCTGATGAATTTCAGAGACTTTCACACCTTGTTGCGAGAAAAGTTGAGGATAAGTCGTTTTTCCACTTTGGTCGATACATCGCTGTCCGCCATTTTGTTTAAACAAACAATCGGTTGTCATGGCAACCAGATGAGTGGTGCTACATTTGCATGACAGGCGGTAGTTACCATCCAACAATGAAAAGTTAAATTTTAACAACAATGAAATTTACAAAAATGAAGTCTAGGTCAAATTTGAACGCCCCTTGTAGATAGTACTAATGGCAAAGTGCCAAAAACTGTAGACATACGATAGTAACAAACAAAATAAGAAGAGAAACCACAATTTCACAAATGAGATTTCTGTTCTTATTTTGTTTGTTACTAAACGTTGTAGGTTAATTAAAAAAAGTGACTTAGTTTCGAATCTGCAGACCGAAGCATTGAATAATGATAATGTTTTTAGATGCATTTAACAAATAAATATTTTATGCAGTACATAAACCTTTTATTTATTTATTTATTTACCAATGGACGAGTCTACAGAATCATGTACATCGGTAATAGTGATTAAGGGCTTATAATAACAGATGTATGAAACATAGGCAAGGGTATCGAATTTCTCAATATGTCGAGTAAACACAGCGTCTATGCTTAAGGTGCGCCTCTTTACTTGCATCTGTGCTCACAATAGAATGTCGTAGCGCAAACACGGCAAGTGCAAGCTTTTCGCATTATCTAAAATCACAAAACGAGCATAATTTATATGAATCATTCGTAATGGGTTTTTTTTTGGATCGGAACATTATTCTTAACTATAGAGAGGAAGGAATCTGTAGAAATAAATTAAGCATTTCAAAGCACATACAAATTCAACAAGCTTATACATTATAAATAAGATGAAGACTTCAACACGATTTAAATAAAAACGGTTAACTCAGATGCCAGTGGTCAGGTGACTTTTCAGTTCCGGCATATGCTTCAAGCCAGCGCTAACAATGGTTATACGTAAGGCTTTTTGGTGTTCTATTTGAATCACGTTTTTGTAGAATGATGTCCAGCCTTAAAACATTATCATCCTATATTTACTGGCGTTTTAAGATTGCTTATTTTGTCCGGTGATATATCTAAAACATTGGCTTCATTTTGTCTATATCACTTCTGCTATTATTCTATTAGAGTACTAGTTATTGGCCTCGTTTCGCTCGGCTGTGCTACTCTTTGACATAATATTGCCGGTCATTTGTCTTATTTAATCATATCAGAAAAAAATGAAATAAAATCAATTTATTTTAAACAATATACTTTATTACAAAACATCGCGTTAAATCATGTTTTTTGTAAAAGTTCTATCACTGTTTTTGATCAATTTCCCTTGTTCTCGAGGAATATCATGGATACAAATTTTTATATTGCTTTTAAATTTTGAACGTGATAAAGCGACATAAAGTTGACCATGAGAAAACACAGGTACATTTAAAATTAAACCTACATGAGAAAACGATTGTCCTTGACTCTGATTTATAGTCATAGCAAAAGAAGGAATGATTGGAAAATGACGTCTTTTGAGTACGAAAGGCAAATTGAAATCATTTGATTTCAAATCGATTCTTGGAATTATAACAATTTCATTTCTATTTGCCTCATTTACAATTTTGGTTGAATTAAATGTATATGACATGATGTGACTATTAAGCGAGTTCCACGTTGCAAAATCCTTTTTTTTATTCAAATTTCTTATTAGCATGGCAATCATTCCTATTTTTATGTGATGGATATGTGGTCGAACTCCTGATGGAGTCAATGAATTCATCATTTTTATCGTAACTTGATTAGATATTTGATCATTTGGATCTGCTACCACCGAGTCTTTACTTTTGAATGTAAATTTTCTTCCTTCTATTCTATCTCTAATTTCTTTGTTTATTGTAAAAGCAGCAATATTTGTTGAGCATAATATTACTCGATTTAATAAATCATCAGATGAGAGTGATTGTACATCATCTCCAAAAATTATAGAAATTATATTAGTCTCAGGTGAGACAATGATTTCATTTGGAATTTCAATTAAATCACGATAAAAATTTTCAATTCTTGAAAAATTTCTAGAACCAATTTTAAGAAACCACTCATTGAAATCATCTTGATCTGCTTACGAAAGTTTTGTAAAATGTTCCCATAAATTTGATGATTTGATGCATGCTTCAATAACTTCTGTTGCTGTTTCTCTTGGAATTACCAGTAAGCATTGTCGAAAATCTCCTCCAATGACTATCACCTTAATTCCAAATGGCTTGTCTCGTTTAGTCAGATCGTTTTGAACTCCATCTCTCAAGAAATTATCGATGCATCTCAGTCCTTATTTTGTTAGCATTGTTATTTCATAGATTATTATAAGTTTTGATTCTAATACATCTTTACCTTGAAGAGACGAAGGCTAAAGTTTGATGTTGATTTTCTAGCAATCGAACTGGCAACTTGAAACCGCTACGAACTGTTCTATCTTCTTTCATGAGTGCTGAAACAATTCCAGTTGTAGCACATGGGAAGATTTTATCTCTTATTTCTTTGGATCAAATTCATTAAAATTCTATAAAGATAGGTTTTTCCAGAACCACCAGGTCCATCAAGATAGAAAAATCGAGTTGTGACATTTTCATCGTAAACTGATTGAGTGATCCTTTCGAAAGCAGCTTTTATGCTGAGTATTTAAAGTTGGATTGAGTCGTTCTGCTTCTCTGCTCTCTTCAGTTGGATTAAAATTACTAAATTAAAAATATTAATAATTTATTCTTGAAAGTTTCAAAAAAGGCTATAATTTTGCAATGAAAAATCTGATTGATATCATTTATACGTCGATGAATAGAGCTATGCAGAAGCTACATTTCACTCTTTGTCAAGATATCTTAAAAAACCTCCTTTTAAACTGAAATGTAAAGAATTTGGCATAAAATCGATTATCTTGACCAAACCAGAAGTCAATTTTTTTTTACCTTTGCATTTTAGTTGTATATCATCGACCTATAGAACATGCTTGTTTCATCAAGATAACTCTTATGGCTTGGTCAGAAGAGAGGGAAACTCAATGATGACGGACAGAATAACGTTTTTACTTTATTCGATTTAAACAAGAAGTTAATCCTCCCGAGGAAGGTATAGGAAAGTAGCGGAAGCCCTCAGCTCATCTAATTTTACTCTTTTATCTCACTTTTTACCCCCACTCCCCAATTTTTTAAAACGAAAATTTTATTTTCTCAAACGTAGTATTTAGAAAGTGTAAAAGAGCTCTATCTTCTTTCGTTTCTCATCATTTCCGATCGAATGATATATGACATCCCATTTCCGACCCCACTGGGACAATTTGGCCCAAACTTCATAATAATGTTGAGCTTGCTTAGAGGAATCTACATACCGAATTTCATTCCTTTATATGCATAAATACGCGTAGAACTTTTGGTCCTCTCTAATTTCCGCCCCCAGTGGGCCAATCAAAAGCAAACTAAATAGTGAAGGTGCACATGCCCACAATAAGCTACATTCCGAATTTCAACCTTCTACCTCAAAAAATGCGGAAATGATGAAGAGACGGACAGACAGACGGACATTGTGAAAACAATAAGTAGCTCCATTCTTCCGCTACTTAATAACTCAATCAATAAAACACATAGCGAAGGGACTATCCATTCTTAGAAAAATCCGAAAATCAGGAATTCTAGGAGATTTACCGGGACTTTATTTTAACTCTTCTTGACCTGCCTAGATTAAAATGATATCCATTTTCACCACTAGGAACATCACTGGATACTTTAGATCCAAGTTTATCTCGTCCTTGACGCAGAAGTTCTTATACCCTCTTGCTCTTATAAAAAGCTGACGTTTCGGATAGAGACTATCCTTTATCAAAGCAAAAAGGATAATTTTCTAAAAGCAATTAGAATATTAGAGAATTATCCTGAAGTTATGAAAGTTGTAATCGACAATCGAACAGTGAAGTGAAAAGAAAGACGCGAGTGGTCCAGGAGCCAAGCTCACTTTGCACGCTCGCCCAAAGAGTAACCCAGAGGAGGTACACTGAACTGGGTGAGAAGCCTGATGAAGCCTCTTAAGTCCTCCAGAGAAGAAGTCCCCAGAAGGGACGAGAGTCAGATTGTAGATTGACGAATAGAGTCCCCGAAAATCAGCAGGATCTAAAAGATCTAATAGTTGGGGAAAGCAGGCCTTGTTAACGTCATCGAAACCTGAGGGGATTCTTTACAACGAGTGGATGGTCCAGAATACCAGAAACCAGGGTGTTTTTATGATTCTCCATCTTGGATAGCATGTTCTGGACAAGTGTCTGGACAAAGGTGCATATGTGGGTCATCCCCAAATTCGTCATAGATAAAGTGGTTGTTGGCAGCTCTTCTGCCAAGTTGGGCAGTGGATCGGAGAGCAACATTTTGGAAGGTCTGGAGAACCTTCCACCTAGATTTGCAAATAGAAGCCCAAGCAGGCATTCCATGAAGCAAAATAGTACGAATCACAACCTTGTATATCAAGAGTTTGTTGTCTACACCAAGAGCGCTGCTTTGCCCCAGAAGTGCAATCAAACTGAACTTCGCTTTCTTTGTCTTGTTGAGCGCGTATTGGACTTGGTCGTTCCAGTTTAGTTTGGAGTCGATCATGACACTAAGATATTTATAGTTTTTTACCCACTCAAGTAACTTGCCAAATAAGAAGAGGGGCTTTGGAGGGTTTTTGCATTTGCGAGTGATAAACATGACCTTGCACTTTTTGACATTCAGCTTTAATCGCCACTTAATGAACCAGCTCTCGCACTGATGTAAAGCTTTTTGTAGTCGAGTGATGACATGTGCTGGGTTTCGTGCCCAGGTCATGATGGAACTGTCGTCAGCAAACATGTAAAGATTACACTTTGCAAACTTGGGGAAGTCATGGATAAAGAAGTTGAATAAGACTGGCCCCAAGACAGAGCCTTGGGGTACACCAGTATTAACATTGCAGGGTTCAGACAAAGAGTCCCCAACCTTAACACGAAAAGTCCTCTTTGACAGGAAGGAGCGAACCACAGCAATTAGATCGTCAGGGAACCCGTAGGTAATAATTTTGTAAATGAGCCCACCATTTTGAACATCGAGGAAAACGAGACCACCAAACACAGAGAGGTTGAGAGGACCGTTTAAATCAGCAACGAGATGAGATGTGAATGAGGTTCGAGGGTTGCCCGAGCGTATGAACATCGACAAAGAATCAGCAATCAAATCCGATTTGTCAGCCACTCAGTAGTTGTCTGAAAACTAGTCGGGTAATCATTGCGGAATTGACATTTCAATGCGCCAGTAATGGAGGCCCGCATCGTGAAAATTGACAATTATGAGAAATATCCAACAGCCAATACGGTATTTAGCATTCAAAGATGTAGTCAGAGGTTTAAGACACAAATGTAGAACTAACTGAGGATACGAGCTTTAAAACTTCAATGTTTGGCCAGAAGAGAGGAGGTGCCATAATTTGCAAAATTCTCTAATGACCTGTACAGATAATTTCCTCAAATTTTGGAAAACAATGGATGTTTATGTTAAACCAGCAGAGCACCCGGCGTTGCCCAGGATAATTACACTTATAGGTAAGCAGAACAGTTTCAAGAAGTTAAATTAAAACTCCAAATTGGTTAAATAACAAGAAGTTAATCCTCCCAAGAAAGGTATAGGAAAGTAGCGGAAGCCCTGAGATCATCTATTTTTACCATTTTATCTCAATTTTTAACTCCACCTCCCCAATTTTTTTAAATCGAAAAATTGATTTTCTCGAACGTAGGATTTAGAAAGTGTAAAAGAGCTCTATCTTCTTTCGTTTCTCATCATTTCCGATCGAATGATATATGACATGCCATATGTTGTCATAGTTCTAATGACCAAGTGACAGACACCCCCTACAACTCCGACCTTATTGAAACAATTTGGCCCAAACTTTACAGTAATGTTGATCTTGCTCAGAGGAATCTGCATACCGAATTTCACTCCTTTATATGCATAAATACGCGTAGACGTTTTGCTCCCCTCTGATTTCCGCCCCCGAAACTCCGACCCTAGTGGGCCAATCAAAACCAAACTAAATAGTGAAGATGCACATGCCCATAGTAAGCTACATTCCGAATTTCAACCTTTTACCTCAAAAAATACGGAAATGATGAAGGGGACGGACGGACAGACAGACGGACAGACAGACAGATAGACGGACATTGTGAAAACAATAAGTAGCTCCATTCTTCCGCTACTTAATAACTCAATCAATAAAACACGTAGCGAAGGGACTATCCATTCTTAGAAAAATCCGAAAATCAGGAATTCTAGGTGATTTACCGGGACATTATTTAAACTCTTCTTGACCTGCCTAGATTAAAATGATATCCATCTTCACCACCGGGTAACAACACTGGATACTTAGATCCAAGTTTTTCTCGTCCTTGACGCAGAAGTTCTTATACCCTCTTGCTCTATTCGAAATTCCCGTTGTTCAGATGTTTCCAATGCCCATATAACTTTTTTCTGTTTTAGCTGCAGAGTTTCTGTGACCAATACTCGTTCTTTCTCTTTCCTTTCCAGACATATAAATTTTTGCCAGTCGTCTGGAAGTTTGATAGGGAACTCAAGGGAGACACGTGTGACTCCTTTGCCTCCTCAACAGACGCTGCCTTATTAATGTTCTGTCACTGCATCATCATTTTATGCTCATTATTAATAATTCTTGGAACGAACGTTCAATCATCTCATTATCAGCATCTCAGTTTCCAAAATATACACATTTCCACAGAATATAGTCAAAATGTGTTTTTATGAAATGTTTGGATCTAATGTGCTACCAAATAAGCTAGGTGATAAGCCCAGTGTGGCTCGGACTTTTTTTGGATTAAATTTTGCAATATCTTAAAATTAAACACATGAAAACGCTTAAAATTAATACAGTTAAAATTCTTAATGAAAATTCGAAAAAAAAGTTTTTAAAGGCTCACAATGGATGGACCTCTCCAAGGATGCTAAAAAAGTTCTTACTCACGTAATATTACTTTAGATGTACACTTGATGTTGTTGC